>CAAKHG010039476.1:32652-49725 GCA_901007715.1 Dactylopterus volitans | reverse complement strand
GAGAAAGGAAAAAAAAAAAAAGGGGGGGGGGGGGGGGGGGGGGGGGGGGGGGGGGGGGGAGGTGGGGGAGACAGGCGCAATAATTCCAGAATTATGCACTCATCTGATCATGAATGGGTCGTTTTAGATTGACATGGAGGGGGATTACATGGCTTGAATTACATCACAGATTGGCAAGAGTACTTAAAGGCTGTGATTCTGTCCGACGGCGAAAAAAAAAAAAAGAGAAAAAAAAAGGGTGTTTATCAGTTTATAATTGCAACATCTGTCAGAATTAGCTTACATAGACACCCATATTCCCACTGACGGGGAGGAGAAATATTTCATAACTTGAAGCGGTGCAGATTTTATGAGTTGTAGAACAGCCAGACCTAATCAATAATACACTGGGTTTTCATCCACATGCATGCATTCCGACGGAATGGGCCCGCTACAGCCAGTCTTGAAAGAGCCTTTATAATAAATGCTAATAATAATAATAATGAAGCAAACCTGTTAGCCAGAAAAAAAAAAAAAATGCAAAGAAAGCCATTCAGTTCTCGCGTGTTGTCGTTCGTTTTGACAGAGGGTCGCTGCCAAGTTCCCAGGCGACAACGACCGCCTGCGTCGCATGTCCCTCATCGAGGAAGGCGGCCAGAAGAGGATCAACATGGCGCACCTGTGCATCGTGGGTGCCCACGCCGTCAATGGCGTGGCCCAGATCCACTCCGACATCCTCAAAGCCACCATGTACGTTTGCGCCGCCCGCAGCCCGTTCACCCGTGACGCAAAACGCAAAATCCGTGTGCCGCGTCTGACGCCCTCCATCCGCCCGCAGCTTCAAGGACTTCTACGAAATGGAGCCACACAAGTTCCAGAACAAGACCAACGGCATCACCCCGCGCCGCTGGCTGGTCATGTGCAACCCCGGCCTGGCCGAGGTCATCGCCGAGGTCAGCGGCGCTTCAACCCCGCGCCTCGCGAAAATAACCGCCGCGTCGCTCCGCGTCTCACGGGTTCTTTCTTTTTTTTTTTTTTTTTTGTCGATCAGAGAATCGGTGAGGACTTCATCCGCAACCTGGACCTGCTGAAGGGTCTGCGCAAGCACGTGAACGACGACGCCTTCATCCGCGACATCGCCAAAGTGAAGCAGGTGAGGTCCGAAACCCCGATGGTTCCAGTTCACGGCTCATCCGTGATATGCGGGCCAGTTTTACGTCATGTTTTGGATTCGCAGACATTTTTTTTTTTTTTTTTTTTGGATGGTCTTTACTCGCCGTTTTGAACCGCTGCGCTAAAATCCTGAATCAGCTGCACTGAGAGCCTGTTTGAATGGTCTGACAAAAACAAAACATGAAAACAGGAAAACAAGCTGAAGTTCGCCGCGCACCTGGAGGAGCATTATAAGGTGAAGATCAACCCCAACTCCATGTTCGACATTCAAGTCAAGAGAATCCACGAATACAAGAGACAGCTGCTCAACTGTCTGCATATCATCACCTATTATAACCGTAAGTGCGCCTTAAAAATAATCTGCCCTTGACACTGTGACTGTCAGAAGGCGTTCGGGGAATGTGTCTGAGCTTGAATAACATTTGGCTGGCTGTGATTTCTTCGTGTGCCCCGTCAGGCATCAAGAAGGAGCCCAACAAGCAGTGGACTCCCAGAACTGTCATGATTGGAGGAAAGGTTCGTGGCCTCACGACTCAATGGTTGTTGTTTTTTTTGTTGTTGTTGTTTTTTTTTGCGCCTCCTCGACTCACGCTAACGTGATTTGCGCGCCCTCCCGCCGCAGGCTGCTCCCGGATACCACACCGCAAAGATGATTATCCGTCTGGTCACGGCCATCGGTGAGGTGGTCAACAACGATCCCGTGGTTGGCGACCGTCTCAAAGTCATCTTTTTGGAGAACTACAGGGTCACGCTGGCAGAGAAAGGTGACGCTCGGGGGCGGGGGGCAGGGGGCTTTTTTCTCTCGCTATCTGTTCTCAGGATGTTCACTTCCTGTTCAGCACATTTTATTCTTTTGGTTTTTTTTCGGGATTAAACGGCGCAAACAAATCAGATTAACACCCCCTCCGACCCCCTTCCCCCCCCCCCGTCATCTTGCAGCCATCCCCGCGGCCGATCTCTCAGAGCAGATCTCCACCGCCGGCACCGAGGCCTCCGGCACCGGCAACATGAAGTTCATGTTGAACGGCGCTCTGACCATCGGCACCATGGACGGCGCCAACGTCGAGATGGCCGAGGAGGCTGGCGAGGGCAACCTGTTCATCTTCGGCATGAGAGTGGACGACGTCGATGCGCTGGACAAGAAAGGGTGAAGCGCGGACCCCCCCTCCCTCGCTCTCGTTTTCACTCTCGTGTCAGGCTATTATATTCAAAATATAAGTTTAGGAAAGTGCAAAGATCGTCTGTGGCTTGAATTTCAGAGTACATAACTTTACCCAATCTGTGTATTATTGGCACGCTACCAGGTTTTTTTTTTGTTTTTTTTTAAATATCTCAGTTATTGACAACAGTCATACATCATGACTTCCTTATTCGAGATTCAACATTCAAAATGTTAATTGTCAAACGCACAGTAAGTTGTTTCCCCTGTACGATGAAATCCTGTCTTTGCTAAACTAAATTTAAGTATGCAATAGACACTGTGGATATTAGTCTACAGTGAAAGCAATTTTAAAAAGGCAGCATGTGAAAAAATACAATAGAAATATAAAGCATGGGGCAATATAACTAAGCAGGTGAATCCCTCCATCGCTCTGTCCCAGTATACCTCATATCTGGCCAAATAATTATATTCAAAATATGGGTAAAAGAAGGTGGAGAAACTACACAACATTCCACAATATGTGTATTATTAGATATCGGTTTTACATTTTTTTAAATATTACATTTATTGTCAATAGCCATAAATCATGACACCCTTACATTTAACATGCAATATTATTGATACTGTATCTGGTGGATTATTGAAAAATCACCACACTCTTATCCATTTGTTCTCCACTTTTTGTTGAGTTTAGATTGACTCCAAAATAACAGTTTCATAGGCAGTTAACAATTATGTGACCTTGACATAATCATATGTAAACTTTTGTTATTCGTTCTATCATTCGTCCCTTCTTGTTTTTGTTTGCGTCATTATTACGTCTTTTGCTGTGAGAGCACGGTGTCGTGACCCGCTATGAGACACATCTGGACAAATACCAACAAGACGGTCCAACAGATTTATTTTTACAAGTGCAGTGAGACATAATGTCAGGAACAACGTCACCGTTTTACACCCTTTCTCAGTAATTGCAATGTTTCAGTGTGTTGATGGAATTTAAAGGTGTGGCCCGGAGGTGCCGCCCGATTCACCTGCGCAGACAAATAGTGCATAAATGGGCCGGTTGCTACAGCGACGACTGTCTTAACACTATTTACCTGTGGTTGTGCTTAGATACCATGCGCAGGAGTACTACAACCGCCTGCCGGAGCTCAGACAGGCTATTGACCAGATCTCTGGCGGCTTCTTCAGCCCAAAGCAGCCTGACCTGTTCAAAGAAATCGTCAACATGCTGATGCATCATGACAGGTAAAGACACATCCGGCAAACCCGAGGCGGGCACACACACACACACACACACACACGCGCATGCTGACACACACGTACAAAGAGGAACGTGTGTGAACTTGCATGGTGGTGCACAAAAAAAGAAAGAAACTGTATACTGTACATAGAATACGCACACACACACATACACACACACGCATTGTGGAATGATGACTAGTTAAAAACAGAGTAGGGATATATATACTGTAAGTTTATACTTGCTGGGACTCCTTTTAGAAGATGTGATTAAATCATGTTACTGAAGTGCTGTTTATTAATATCGAGGTTTATGCTGCATTGCACTTTTTAATCTTTTTTTTCTTGTCTTGTTTGTTTTGGTTTACTGATATTTGTTTTACTTACATGTTCAAAATAAATCATATCGTCATATCATCATCCTCATCACTGTGCATCACATGCATAAGCGCATGCCGTATCGGTTATTTTCATTAAACTGATTATTTTCTGCGCAGATTTAAGGTGTTTGCTGACTATGAGGACTACATGAAATGCCAGGAGAAAGTCAATGCTCTTTACAAGGTATGTTTTATGAAGAAGGTCTTAGATTCATATATATATACTGAAGCTGCAGTTAAGTTCAAGTTAAGTTGTCATAGAGCTGTTGGAACAGATAATTAATGTAGAAATTACAAATTATATACATTTTTTCCCCTAGATTTTATAATATGGATTATTTCATAAGAACCACCACTACTGTATAGGTAATAGACATAGAATCTCTGATCAACTCATTGTCATCCTCTCATCAGGACCCCAGAGAATGGACCAAGAAGGTGATCTACAACATTGCAGGGTCTGGCAAGTTCTCCAGCGACCGCACCATCGCCCAGTACGCTCGTGAGATCTGGGGCATGGAGCCCACACTGGAGAAGCTCCCCGCCCCGGATGAGAAGCACTAAACCGTCTCGCACGACGCTCGACCTCCCACCTTCGCCTGCCTGTATCACCGCACGAACTCCTTCACAACCATCGTGATCGATACCATGTGTTTGGTTAAAGCCCCGCCCATCTCCCAAGATGCATCTCCCACCGGTTCAACACTGAACGCCTCCTGCATCACTGTACAGTGTCTCACTCACAACAGATAACACCGTTTACATTTCATGTATCTACAAATCCAGTATGCAGTTTACTCTCTGGTCTTATGAAACTGTTTATCGGGGATGCGGAATTACATATTCAGCTGCTGTGAAGTGCATAAAAAAGAGCTTTGAAGTGGGCTTTGTCAATTTACTGGTTATATTTTTATATTCAAAAATATAAACTCTTGTACTTCCACTCAGACCCATTCTGAATAAAATTTGTCTCCAATACTGTGACAGACTTGGTGGCTATTTCCAGTTTGCTTGCCATTTGATTTCAGAAAAAAAGCCTCATGTAACAAGACAGCAAAAAAACAAAAAACAAAAAAATAAAAAACTAAGAAATGAGGTACTGACTTAATTCCAGATAAATATATGGTTCCAAATCAATAAGACTTTAAATCTTAGCAAGGATGAGACAAATTTGCACAAGGCTCTTGTAGCCTTTTTTTGTTGTGCTAACGAGAAGTGCATGTTTTATTGATCAGCTCAGTCATTACCTTGCTGGGAGGCTGAAATAGCAGCCTGTCAACCAGCAGATTCACTCAAAAGCTCAATGTGCTGCTTATTCTTGTTCCATCGTCGCTTTTCATCCCCCATACAGACGCATGGGGGATGTAATTATACACAACGGGACAAAACGTTTATGCTAATTTATTGCGTCGAGATTAGATTGCCCTCTGAGTATGACGGCCATGCGTGCCAAAACACAGCGCTGACATGTCCTGGGGCATATACTGCTCGCTAAAAAACATATTTGAGGTGAGCAGCAATGCAGCTGAATCTGTCCATATATTATATAAATAAATAAATCTTAGTTTCAATGAGATCGAGCAAGCAAGGTCGTTCAGTGTTTGTATTTTTGCTATATATTCATTTGCCGTGATCTCTAGAAACATTGGCCCACATCGCTACCTGCCGGAACAGTAAACTATGGTTCCATTACATAGCATTCTACAGAAATGACTGATTGTTGATCCAGATATTAGTCCTACCCTTTTAATTTCCACGGGAACACAGGGAATATGAGGGTAAACAGACTGCCCCACAGCAGATATCGCCTGACTCATTCCTTATAAATGTCAAAAATCACTGCTGGGTTGATTTGTGGAGGAGTTTTTGATCATAATTGAACTTAGCATGCAAACACATGATTGCTAGCTAAATGGTTTCCTTGGAAGCCGCAGCCGTAGTAAATAAACACTATTTTTTTCCCTGTCAGTGTCACCATGGCCACCTACCTCCTTCACTCTGGAGGAGCTTTTGCAAGAACTTTTGACAGTGCGCTCTATTCAGTCACCATTATGTCAGCTTATTTGGCAATATGGTGACTTCTAATAGGGGTGCAACGGTGTGCATATTCGTCCCAAATGCGTCACGCAGTCATACGATGGGTACGTCTGAACGGGGGCGGCTGGGCGGTACTGTGCCTAAAAGCTGTTTTTCCCAACTACAATTAAACAACAGAAGAATAAAAAGAAGAAAAATGCTACAAAAGAGGAACAGAAGCTATGGCGAGTTAAGATGACACACATACAGGGGTCAATGCCTTTAATTATATTTGAAAGAAATGGCACCCATAATAATGAACAATTTTATTTGGTGTTCAACGATTTATTTTGTATTTTTATAACATGAGAGATGCCTTTCAGTTTTGTAGCCGATTCGAATATGACTTCAAAATAAGTCTTATGTGAGATGGCGCGTTTTGCTCATTGTGCAGTTCAGGACACCACAGGCGGCGCCAATCATGCCAGGTTGTCAGGTCCAGAGAGACGAGGGCCCCACCGAGCAGAGCCGAGACGGAGCCGGCGTCATTAAGCAGGTTAATGTAAAGGGGGCTCGGCACACGGGAGGTCAGTCAGCGGGAGCAGTGGTACAAAATCGGCAAAAATACAAGGCAAGGTCCAAAAATCCAGAGAGCACACATTTTTGTTTATTTTTCCATCTTACCAAACCGTGACCCTCAATAGCAACCAAACTGTCCTCGGTGTTCCAATACACCTCTTCTCGAAAGGCATATTATCATGAAAATCTTTCCAATTATTACTTTAATTATTATACAACACCACACTCAAGAAACGTAAAAAAAAAACAAAACAAAAAAAACGTTGATGTAATATAAAAATCGATGTATTTTGATAGTAAAAGAACAGCAAAGACAGTTTCAATGGGGAATATTTACCCTCAGCCGGGGTTGTAACTTCCTATTGTGAGGACGTTGACCCTCAGCGCTGCGGCGGCAGATGATCAGATCCAAAAAAACAAGTCCGGGAGACAGTGAATCGGCTGCGTGACAAAAATTACTGTACTATTAGAAAAACAATCGTATGCATAAAGTCTCAATTATTCCCTCACTCATGAGGTGAAGTTTTTGAAAGATGTTCTAAGCAATAATTTGTGGTGCTGTCTGACTGCGCTGCGTTCCGACAGAGAAATGTTGTGATTAGTGCTGAAGGATGTTCTGATATTTTGTCATCCAAATTTAAATGAATGGGACGGACAAAACATAAGGAACACCACTGAGTATAACCCCGAAGCCTCCATAATGACCGTTAAGATCACCGATCTTGCAGTCAATGTCGTCTTCATGATGGGAGGATTCATTGCAGGGCTGCATTAGTTTTATTTGTGCACCGACCATGATTTTGCCTCACAACACCGCGCTATGAAGCCGTGCAGCTTCCGAAAGACCGAAAAGTGCTAATCTGTCACTCCGGGAAACGAGGAAGTCAAGGCAAATACTCCCGTTTTCTGTGGTCTGCCGATGTGTGGCATGAGACGGGGTGAATATAATATAATGACACATTGAAGGAAGCCTCACTGCAGGCTGACCCTCATCTTTTCAGTTAATTTCAATTTATTCCGCACAATAGAAAGAAATGGTCCATGCAGAGGAGGCTTCCTTCCTGGAAACGGAAAGAAAGAACATTTTGGATGTGATTCCAAAGGGACCAACGCCAGGTAGGTAGGGTTGAAAAAAAAAAACGACAAAACAAAACGAAAATAAAAGGGGCACTATAAAAGAGAGAATTAAGTTGGGCAACACCAAGGAAAACAACAACACGAGCGATAAGAATATTTCACGAGGCCACGACCCCCCGTGGGTTTGCGGGTTATCCTCCCTGTCAACAATCAGACGGATAAGAGAACTGTCACAGACGTCTCTTATCCTTCCGATTGGTGACAGGATTCAATATGAGACGCCGACGCAGGCGGTGACGCCGGGCTGCTTCTGACGACATGCAAAGCCTTTTGTTTCGGCGCGCATAACCACCCACGATCTTAACTCAGGGGCTACGCTGCGGCGCTTTGAAGTGCTTCTCACCTGGCTCGGCTGTCTACTCGCCCGGCTTGGCTGCTTAAACGCGCTTGTCAGACGATCAGATAAGCTGTCAGACAAGCTCATGACTAAATGCATTGTATTACATGACAAACACAGCGTTTGGCCCCGCAAAATCATTAGGATTTTTGCGAGGATGCTCATTGTCTGAGATTAATTTTAATGAATTTTTAAAGCCATTGTCTGCTTGTCGGGGATCCTGAAATCTTGCCAGAGACTGGAAACCGTATTCTCATCTGTGGTCCATTTAGGAAACATCTGAATGAGCAAATCCGCCTATTTGGAGGAGCTGTTGCTGCCAGAAGCTGGCAAGAGAAAGGAGAAAAACCCCACCAGGTTCTGCGTCCTGCCATTGGCTGGCCATTTGTCTGCGTTTCATTCTTTAATGGCACCTTTCGTGAAAATAAAACTCGCGTTTTTGTCACGGGCGGAAAACACGATGCCTGACTGAAGCCCGGCGAAGCATGCTGGAGAAGATCATGTGCACATGAGGAGGCCGCAAATAACGGGAAACCATGCGTCGACATGGGCGGACTAAAATCTGAGTCTCTGCTCTCGTGTTAAGAATTAAATCTATGAGCCATTTGAACATTCATATATTCAAATGAAGTTGACCAGTTTTAAACATACACAGCATGGGGGGCAGATTTTGGCACAAGTGTATGAGAACATTATACGTCGCTATTGACGACGTATTTGTCGCGTTTGTCTTCGGGTGGGGAGACGTGGATCCTGGGCCAATGAAAAGCCCATAAAATTTTGAGGGAAATCTGGGATTGCGGCCTGTGCTTTCCTGGGAGTGTTTAAATTTTGTTGTCAGTGTTTGGATTCTTTGAGGGGTCTGACTGCATCAGCGCCTGATATGAATGGTCACATGATGATCATAAAAACACCTTTTCGTGTTGGACTTCAAGGATCTTCACTGCTGTAATGCGCTCCATGAAAACTGTAGTTTCCTTCGCAGTGCACTTAGACAAAAGGCCAAAGTGTCACGTTTCTTCCTTTTTTTTTTTTCTGTAACTATTAACTGAGCGCGAGGCATAAAGTAGGAGGACGCAACTAATGTGTCACTCTTGTCGGAGCGATCGCAGTGTTTTAACGGAGAGTTCACAGGTGTAATAAATTGCAAGATAACTCCTTTTCTCCGGCCCCACCGCGTCCGACTTTACAGGCTGAGAGTCCAAACTCCCCCCGAACGTCGAGCCGCTGCAGATAACTGCCGCGCAGTTGAAAGAGACTTCCCCTTAAATGTGCTATCCCTCCTGAATATGAAAATTGCTCTGACCCCAACCCTAACCCTTGTAATTGAAGTTCTCTGTCATGGCCAACCAGCCGCCGTATTCCACATGCACAGACAGAGACGGGCCCCGTGGCGACCGCGCACCTGACTCTGATCATCGCACGCGGGCGGGGAGCGCGCGCGGCCTCTTCAAGGCCTCGGCTTCCACAGCCGAGCGGTCCGGGTGTGTGCTTGGCATTTGAGGGAATGTTTAATGTGCGAGTGTTGACATTTGCATTCGTCTAATTCGATGTGTTGTCTGTGAGCCGGCGGGAGCGGGGCCGCTGCGCAGCTGCCCCGCGGGTCGGACCCGCGAGCGCAAGGCGTCTCTGTGGGTGAAAGGCATTTGCGCCGGGCGTGGACCGGACGAGATCAAAACACACAGAAGCACAAGAGGGAGCGTGGCACGACTCCAACGCGGACACGGTCAACATGTTGAGGTAAATAGCGCCAGTTATGTAGAGCCAGTACTTAGAGGGGGGAAAAAAAATAATAAAGCAGGGTGTGGATTGCTTGATTTGTAATGATTAGTGAATCACTCATCCTGCCAAAAATACTAGAGATGGGTAAGATAGAGAGTAAAGCTTTCGTCCGGAAGATACTGCAGGCAAAGCAGCGCGGTTTGGAGAGGACTCATCATTTCAAGACAAGCGTGAAGCAGTGAGGGAGGAGCTGGAAATGCCCCTAACCCTATTATCTTCAGCCGAAGGAGTAACCGGTTTAGCCATAACTACTGGAGTTTGACTTTGAAATCCACTCGCAACGCACGGCCTCTTCACAAATGCTCAAACGTGCAGACGCCACGGATTTGGCCCGGCGCATCACGCACTTAAAGGATGTCAGTAGGATTACTGTGCCAGGGGACGGCGAGCGGAGAGCAACGTCCCTCCTCACGCGATCTCGCAACCTCACGCCCGCCGCCCGTGGCTCTCGTGAACTTACCGACGCGAGCATTGAGATGGCCACTCAGGTATTATCGGGGGGTGGCCCGGCCCTCGGACAAGACCCCCTGCAGTCGTCGGAGAGGTGGATCGGGGACAAATAAGCCGACAGCGCCCGTAGCGTTGCACCAAAGCTTTTCAGAGAGGATCCACAGAACCTCAGTCCGGGCTGGGATGGGGCGGTGGGGGGTCAGAGGGTGGAGGGGGCGGAGGGGGATGGGTGGTGGGGGGGGGGGCGGAGAAGGCTGCCACTGAATCAGACCTAAAGCATCAGCTTGCACCTGTTTGTCCGGTGACACAGGCTGTTGTTTGGCTTTTTTTGCTAGTCCCGCCATCGGTTCGCGACTTTTTCTGTTGATTCCGTGCCAGGAGAAATTGTGCCACGTCGGTTGACGTTCCACTCGCTTTACGTATTAGCAAACTTCAATAAGGAGCTAGGGCATTTGAAATTGGTTGTGACAAATTATGGGAATATATATATATATATATATTTTTTTTTGGGTCAGTCCAAGTGCAGTCATCCTCGCCAGTGTAATGAGAGCGATGACAGTTTGATCCATGTGCAACTCAAACTCCACAACTGCAGAATGTCATTTTAAAATAGCGAGTATTGCTTCTCAGCCATCACCATTTACGGGAATGTGAGGGTCATTTAACTGATTCAGACTGACCAGAAGTGGGGATAAGTTGTATCCCTGACACCTTCCATTTCCAGCTAGCGCAGGCATGGAAGAGCTCATTGCAAAGAATAGTATGAAATCACCAGTTTGGAATTATTTTGGATTGAAACCAGACTCAACCGGGCAACTGAAGGGCCTAAATAAAGCAATTTGCCATCTCTGCAAATGTATAATGGCAGCAAAAGACTCTTAACGCTGCCAATTTGCAAGTGCATTTGTGAATACGGCTTTCTGCTGAGCATGCTGCACTTACACTGAGACAAGCCACCCCCTCAACTGCCACTGGCGAAGCCCAATGTTTTGCCAAGGACATTACGTGTTTTCACAGTGTGGAGAAGGAGTCATTTAAGGAGGTGCTCAAAGCTTTTGATAAGCAATATACGTATTTTGGGCAAAAACACCTATGTAGAATAAAGTCTGAGCGGAAGTTCTGTTTGAACTTTCATCCATGTTTTTTCACGTGGAAACGTGATTTCATTCAAATGCTGCTACAGCCTTCAGTCTAGGGCTAATTTAAGACTACTGTCTGACACTGGTTCAACTGGGCCCTGCACCTCGGCATGAGGAGGACCAGGTTTCAGCCGTTGCTGTCCGCTGAGTTCAAGGCACGTGTTGGATGTCGTCGTGGGAACTCTTCCCTACTTACTTTGGGCACACGCACCCCTCATGGCATGCTTGTCCCAGTTCCGTTTCGAGGCCTGGCTAAACTGAAGATGGGGCCTCCATTTTGTGGGTTTGGTGGTCGTCACCAAATCATTCCCCTGCCTCATGTAATCATAAACCCAGTGCAGAGCTGCCTCCTGAACCTGGGACATTGCCACATAATCATGTCCACCTCCTTCCCCAGGCCCATGGGATTGGAACAAGAAGAGTTCCCTGCTAAGAGTCTCCCTACATCTTTTTCCACATTCTAGTTGCTGGTTATTTCTCTGAAAATATGCCCCCACACCACCAGGCAGCACATTGCTAGCGATTTTAATCATGGTGTGACATGAGACAAGTGGATATCTGTCCCCAGCATGGACCGTGTATTCCTCCATTACCTCCAGAAAATGGAGTTGAGAAAATCTCCTTCAAGCCTTTATGAGAAGGATGGCAGCCATTGAGGCAGCTGGTGTTGGGCTGCGCAAACTGGTCAGGGATTGCTGTTACCGCATTGTTCACTTTCGGTTATTATTATTGTTCGGTACCGATAAGATATGGAATTGGTGCTGTCAGCACTGGAGCATAAGCCAATCACACCCCTTTTGGGCATCTGTGATTGTTGCATTCCATTGGGGAGCATTGCTTGGCTCCCTCACCAGCCAATTGAGCAGGGCCCCCCCCTTCCACTCCAATTAGGATGTTAAGCACTGATAAGTGGATGTCACACTTGTCTTTATGAGGATGTTAGGCAAGGCTTCGCTCAATGGGTTATAAATGCAGTCCTTCGGGTGTAGCCTCAGCTGGGCTGAGCACAGATTCTTTGCAGGGCCTCACTAGCTCGCGGGCATCACAGTGAGGTACACTTACTGTTACCTGCTACCGTACTCATGTTTCATGTTTGTGTCTATTACATATTAGTCTGTTTTAAAGCGGTACTTTAAATTTCATCACATATTTGATTTGTTTAGATATTGTTCATAGTGGGTATATTTCTGGGTTTTTTTTCTCTCTAATATTTCTAATATTGTATTATATTTTGGTCCTATATTTTGCTCATTAAATCTTTATATCCATTCTGGCATGGAGCAACTGTGCCCATGCAGTTTTCTCTGGGATTAACGAAGCATTTCTGATTCTGATCCTGTACCCCTCTATTTGCATGGTGGCCTCTGGTCCACTCTATATACTTTCCGGGCTCCGCTGCGTGCATGTGCAAAAGAGAGGAGCAGTCGGCCTCCTGCTCCGTGAGTGTATAGTAGACTCTGCAGTATGTCTTCACCGTGCACTGAGCAGACTGCTGGCAGCGTGGGGCGGCCCCCATGGTAAACAGAATGCCTCCGGGACCGCGGCTCCTGCAAGTAAGGCCTTTGGCTCTGAGCGATGCACTCTATTTTCTCTCAAGTTAGCCTTGCACCGCGACAGGAAGTCATTCTCGGGACGAGCGCTCCGGTGCCAACAACATCTCATTTGAGCTCAGCAGCCATTTAAGGCTCCTGGGGTAGCAGCCGGGGTCTGCTCGTTTCCTCTCGGCGTGTCTTGCCGAGTCTCCATGCGTATGGGGCATGTAGAGTGGAGAGAGAGTCGCGATCATGGTTGCGTGTGAAGCCAAGGTTAACCGAAGGGGCCGGGAACGCGTTATGCCTATGTAGGCACACACACGTGACCATCGGAGTCAAGCGTTCCGAGCAGAGTAAAGTGCACGGCCTCCACAGGTGATGTGTCTTAATGAGTATCCATGTTAACTGTCGGTCCCCGTGGACACGGAATACGTGGAGAAATCGTCTCCCCACTCACAGGACCCGAGTGACACATTTAACCATCATTTCTTTGCTTCACCGCCATGTTCTGATCAAAGGTCGATTCACTAAAATGTCAAGGGTCGCACGTGTTAAGCAGAGACTTTTAGGCTGATGGTCCCAAACGGAGGAAAAGACGGGCGTGAGGCGGAAAATTTGAAATCATGTCCCAGGTGGTCACTTTAGCCATCAGCAGAGGAGAAAATATGGTTGGTCTTGCTGGTAAGATATCATTTGTACCGTTGGGTTGGGTTTAAACAAGTCAATTTGACTTGTGTACCCCAGAATATCACATTGCTTCAGTGGGCTTCACAATCTGCACATTGAATGACACCCTCTGTTCTCACAGCCTCGATTAGAATGAGGAAAAGAACAACAACAACAAGGAAACCCACAAGAAGATCTCTCCTGACTTTTAACCCTGTCAATTGATATGGTTCAGTTACCCACGTGAAGAAAAACAGACTCCGGGGTTATGTGAAGCCACGCCGGAAAAAATTGCAGACATAACTGAAACTCCCAAAACGCGGAAGGTTGAGTCGGTCCCTGTCAGCCACAGCCTGGCGTTGGGCTGCGTCCGTCCGCCCGCAGGTATGCGACCCGCCAAAATGCAGGACAAGTAGATTTAAAAATTCATTTGTCACTTCTGCCGTTGTGGTTTTAAATGACTATAAGATCGTTTGCTGTTGTCAGTATTCAGGGTTACTGTATTATGTGTATTTGATGGCAACGCTTGATGCCGGCTGTACAACAGCTTGCCCCTCTGGAATGACAAAGATAATCTTGGACTTTGATACATTATTTAAGTGTGTTGGACAACTTTTATAATTACTCAAAAGTAATAGAATAACTTCACAACTTACTGCCTATAAAAATAATCGGTCACTTAGGAAAGTACCATGTGCATTGCTTCTAAATATTTGGTCTATTTCTCTTATTGATACGCACATGCATGTTTGTTGTTGTTTCTTTCAGTGTTGCTGTGGCATAGTGGCGCGAGACAATAAAATGCCGCAGTAGGACAGTTTATAGTCATAGTTTATAGTCATGAGTAATAGTCATAATGTCTCAGGATAGGCAGAATGAAAGAAAAGAGATTACAAAAGTTTCAGTCACTGATTGACCGCATTGATTGCCCTACTGTAAAGAAACAGTGAGTGAGGTAGTAGTAAGAAGCAATTAGCATATTGAAATGCCATCGTCACTGTAATCGCATCACTGAATTTAGATAGTAGCTTTACTTGTAACTGCCAAACGCTGTGAAATTGTATTGGCTCAATATAGGGTCATATAGATTTTGTGCTGGTATAGAAATTCAGTCCACGCAGACAACTCCAAAGTTTGCTGTTGGAAATCAACCCTTGCCAAGGCGTGAGACATTTACAGAAAATTGTTTGTCTTCCACAAACTTTAAAGTAACTCTTTTGTACAAACTCAGAGTCTACTATATGCTAAGCCTGTACTTTTATGGTGTCACGTGACACCTTACAAAGTCACCACGTAACAGTAACGCGTGTTGTTACAACAAAACTACCTAGTTATGCTTCAGAGTGGCTTTGGTTAAGACAGATCCTCTCACAATATTAGCCACATGTTAGAAAGGCTCTCTGGAGCATTGATGGCGAATGGACACCTGGGGGCTTAAAATATCTGCAACAAAACAAATTAATACTGGAGGAGCCATCTTTTTTTAAAATCATGTAAAGTATATAACTTAACAGGCGCATAGCACAAACCACGTCGCTGTCGGCTAGAGGCACAAAGCCACCCGAAAAACTTCAGCTACTTAGCGGACTAATTTGCGAAGATGCTAACAAGCTAGCACCTCATGCTCCACACTCCAAATCAATAGGGGGGCTTACTGTCTAATTATGGCTAGCTAAATGGTGTCATGAGACAGACTGGTGCCATAAATTACCGCTTAATGCCGTGCAAAACTGGTGGTAATTCAACGTCTAGGATATCATTACACCTCATACCGTAAAACCTAATCTGTGTGTATTTCCTGCTGGCTGCTCCTCCAGCCACGGAGCTGTGATGCAATAAAACTATTATACCGCATGAACGCCGGCTCCTCCCTATATCTTCTTTTTTTTGATAACGTGGCTGGTCTGAATTTCCCCTTTATGAAGGATAATGGGACATACATAAAACACACACAAAGCCATGTCCAGTGGCACAGGCGAGGGGGGGGGAAAATGCAGAGAAATCTTAAGTCAAATGCTCTCATATCAATACTGGGAGCTCACAAATGTTGCTTACGGAGTCTTATAGCTTTAGAGTATATTACAGCATCCACATACTCAATGAGTTAATTCTTAAAAACAATCCTGTTGAAACTAATTCAACAAAACGGAGTGAATAAATAACACTGTCATTCCACTGGTGTCAAATTGGTGACATTAAACTAACCTGATTTCTGCCCACTGGTTGCCTGCACATGCCAGAACAGATTTTCATAACACCTCTAAGATCCCATTACACAATTTACTTCAATGATATTTGTACGCTCTAAAACTAGAATGCGCAAATGTCCTATAACTAGAGTGTAAAAATATGTTTGTTTGTTTTTATTTGAGCATTACCCCTTGTGTTCGGGGTATAAAAATATGCTAGAACATATCCTTTTCAAATATTAAAGTCGGAACTCATCTGGTTCCACTCACATCCTAATTGGCCAATTTTTCAACCCTCGTTTTTACCAAACCACGGCAAAAAGCTCACAGCCCCGTGGGTATGTGATCTTTTAAATTTTTTTCTCAAGGTTTTTTTTTTTTTTTTTTGTTCCCCATAATTTCCGTAAATATCTTTGCGAGACTCCCCGAGCCCCCGAGACACCCCGAAAGAACGCCGAGGAACAAACCTCTCCTCTTGTCTGGAGCCGCGCAGCTGAAAAAACCCAAAGTTTATTGTTTTGCTTTGGTGCACCTGCAGCTTCATTCAGGCTGACATCTCATGCTGATCATTACACAAGTGCGCACATTCCTCAAAACTAACCATCGGGACACAAACCCGGGATAAAAAAAAAAAAAATTCTCCCAGCTTTCAGCCCCACGGACTCCATCAAATACATATTTTTTTGGCCAGGCATAGGTCAAATCCTCAGGTTGCTTAACTGTTTTTTTTTTTTTGTTTTTTTTTTTAAATCTGGAGCCAGCAAAACGTGACTGTCAGAAAGTGCCGTAACCGCCGCCGATTGCATTGTCACCGCGTGGTCACTCATTGACCGAGAATCCCTCTTACACAACATACGGTGAAAAGGCGACTGTGCGAAAAGGTTAAGCCGAATTGTTGAATATTTATCTGCACCTTTTCCGCGACACTTGCCTGTTTTCCCTCTGTGTGACCTCTGCGACGTCTTCGCACCGCACTGTCCCCGCTGATTTTGGAGACAGAGGGAATAAGTGCAGATAAGATTAAGGACAAATATCGTTTGGTTAACCTCACATGTGTATGCAGTCACTGTCTCTCTCTCTCTCTCTCTCTCCCTCACACACACACACACACACACACACACACACACACACACACACACACACACACACACACACACACACACACACACACACACACACACACACACACATGCTTACATCCCCTTTTCCCCCCCTTGGCGTGACTATGCCTCATGTCCCCACAACAACAGCAGTGCAAATCGACACACACACACACACACACACACTCTAGGTAACGAATGCAGGGCAGC
>CAAKHG010039476.1:12520-28090 GCA_901007715.1 Dactylopterus volitans | reverse complement strand
CATGCTCATGTCATTTTGTGTGTGGAGATAATCAGATTAACAATCAGGGTAAGTTGACTGATTGCACAATTAAGTTCTATTCATTTAGGAGAAGATCTCTCTTTTTTTTTTTAAACATCTTCAATATGTCCAACAAGTCTTACATGGACACCGCAAATTGTTCTGTTTGCCAAGATTTAAAGATATGAGACTGATCTTGTTATCGGCTTGGAAACAAATTTTTTCTTTGTTGATTTCTAGACTGAACAATCTTTTCTGGGATTTTCTGGATTTCACTACTATCAAGGCATTGTCAATAATAATAATAATAATAATAATAATAATGATAATGATAATGATAATGATAATGATAATAATAATAATAATAATAATAATAATAATAATAATAATAATGTTATTGTTATTGTTATTGTTATTATTATTATAGATTATAATCAAATTTCTTTTCAATTAGGGCCAGAAAACTGCCACCAGTGTGTCCCTGAAACACTTGATATATCTTTAACACTTTAAATGGGTCTAAGAAAATTAGGCTGCAACCACTGGCTGGAAATTGGAGCTGTTTTAAAATCCACTCCTCTGATGTGCAAGATTAGTGCAGGCAGCCAAAAAAGGTCAGGCGTGCCTTTCGTTACGTTGTGTGGCGGGTGAGGAAATCAGGTCAAAGGGCAGATGGGCGTACCTTTCAGACGTTCACCCGCAACCCTTATGAAATGAGGGGTGAACCTATAACGCCATGATGTCACCCGCGACGTCGACCAAGTCTGGCCATTTTTTTTCAGTTTCACAAAAATTCTCCCCACAGAAGTGCTGCTTCATGCATTTTTTTAAACTGCAAAATCCCATTAAGAAAGCTTTAGAACCAAAAAAAACCCCCAAAAACCCCAAAACAACTCTTGTTTAATAATCTGTCAAATTCAAATATGAACTTAGCTCACCTGCAGAGGATGAGACATGCGCTTCAGCCTCCACTGCCATCGTTAAGAAAGCTGAAATTCCCTGTGCTGTGAATTCTGGGCGTGATTCTAAAAACATTTGGACTGCTGCACTTTTATCTACTCCTGTTATGTCGAGGAGGCCATCAGCCAGAGAGCTGTGCCGTAAGTAAACTTCACTGCCCGACACCTGCAGGTGGGTTATGGCCCATTGGTTTTAGCCTCCTTGCTGGCACACCCGCCTCCCGCCTGCAGGACGTGGATTCAAATAAAGTGCGGAATGTGATTTTCAATGCACCGCGGGTTACACTTGCGCCGCGCGAAGAACTGCCCGCTCTATCTGTTGCTCACGTTACCTTCCCATTGTCTCAGTTAATTGCACTCTTTAGCTCAGTATGGGCTGATAACGTAGACTGCATAAAGATGATTTTACAGTCTGTGGCTGATAAGAGGAAAGTTAGCATATACATTTTAAAGAGCGAAGGATTAACTGTCCTGTGCGTTCCATCTCCAGGGCCAGAGAAAGCCTGCACTTTAACCGGCCGATAACGCGCATTATGCTGAAAGAGCACCGCGGGACGTCTCCCTTACGCTCATTATTCTCAGGGAGTCGAGGGTTGGACGACGGCATTCCTTTCATGCGACTTGATGATCAAACCATTCCCCCCCTCGAATCGCATCTCGAGTTTCCTGAGTTTCCTCTGCGAGTTTTTCCCCAGGGCGAGGTTGAGCGTTGCTAAAAGCTGCCTGCGAGGGGTTAAAATGTTGCATTTTCTCTCCCTCAGTCAGAACGGAATGGGTTGGGCGTCCATGACAGCTCGTGTAGGCGCCATGGTGGCCCCCATGGTGCTTCTCGCCGGTGATTACATACCCTGGCTGCCAGGTCTAATCTACGGAGGCGCTCCCATCCTCAGCGGCGTGGCCGCCATATTTCTTCCGGAGACACTTGGCTCACCCCTCCCAGACACGCTGCAAGATGTGGAGGACAGGTGAGCGGCTGCGCTTCCTTTGGCAAAGTTCTCATGCATCATGCATGCGCCAACATTTACTCTAACAAAGGCCAACGTGAGGAATCAGCTGTGGCTCTGGCAAACAGCAACAGAGTCGGAGTGGGCGAGAAAGCTAATGCCTCCATATTTACGTTTTCCGAACACAGGGGATCCGGGAGAGGCTCCAAAATGTCACCAAAGGAGGCAATAATTCTGCAAGACACCCAGGCGAATCTCCTGAGGCAGGCTGCCTGAAGGCGTCTCACCGCGGATCCCGATGGTTTGCTGACATGTCAATGGAAATAGAGCGGGGTACTGCTTATTCTCCAGTCTTTGTGTGGGTTTGATTTCCAAAAGAGTTTATTGTCTCGTGTGACTGCTGGATGAATGGAGTTGCAATATTATATTTGGACAGGTCATAACAGTGAAATAAATAGGTACAAACAATCAGATGTATTTTTGTTTTACAGTAGCTTTTGAGGACTTTGGACCAATTATGTTTTATATTTAAAATGTCTGTTAGAAATGCATTTCTATATATATAGTATAAGACCTCCTCAGCCTAAAGTATGCGCTGTGCTTTCATCGGTATTTTTGTAACTTCTTATTACTTTACATACATACCTGTATTTGTAAACCAAAATGCTTTGTATTTTCACTAAAATAATCATCTATTAATTTATTCTTTGGTGTCTTCCTTTCCTCACAGTTTGTTGAAGCTGACGCGCAGCACGTTTAGTTGTTAACCTCTCATTTAAATGTGCAGCATCACTGCCGGCCAAACCATCTGATCCAGGTCAGGCAGGACAAAACGTCAAGGATTTACAGCCGCAGACAGCAGAACAGTGCCACCTGCTGGGAGACAGAAATAAAACAGCGACAGCGACAACGCAGGGAACCTGGTCTTGGCGTTTTCTCATGACACGATAAATGTCGAGAAATTAGTTAATCGCTTTGTAAATCTTCCTCGTGTTACATAGCGCTCGCCCAACAAAGCATACTAATCATCACCAGCCGTTATCGCCACGGCTACCGGGTCCAGGCTGGAACCTCTCTGTGAAACGACTGTTATGGGTCTTGTTGCTTTGTTTTTTTTCTTACCGCTGAAACTTATCTATAATTTGTGGTCGAGAGTGGAATTTTATGTTCATGTTCTCTTGACAGGTCAGCGTACGCGTCCTGCTGGTGTCGCATATGTTCACGTGCAGGGGCCGTTAAGCCTCATCACACCACTACGGTTATGTCACACAAACACACAACGTGAGGAGCACTATTCCCGGTTACAATTTTACTCCAGTTTGAACTTTGTGTCGACATAACTAGCTCTGCCTCCCTATAAATAAGGTGAAAAGGCCTCTGCCTCTTCAAATATTAACATCCTCATCCCTCAAGAGCCGTTCCAGGGTCTGGGGAGTTTATAAAGTTCATAACGTGATGCGGGGTAGCGCCTTCCATAAAGGTTAGGAGGTTTTCTCCATCCAAAACTGAAGACATGGCGGCTGACAATGGCAACGCTGAGCATCAAGCCTTGATTTCAGACATGGTCATTTGTTGCCATCTCCTGGGCATCTGCTAATGCTACCACTTAATAAACAGTATTCTACTCGTAGTGAGCTTTCCAGTGGTATGTGCCACTCACGAGAGAGCACTCAGGTACCTCACGAATGAGGCACGGCCGGGAAGGATTCTGTATGTCCAACGTTTTTCTGTTTTTGCTCAAGCTTTTGTGTTATTGCTTTCTTTGTTGCAATGTCAAAGAAAACACATCAGAAAAAAATAATAACGCTCGGTGATCCAAGTTTGCCAAATGGCGCCGTATGGAGAGCTCGCCTGGACCTAGGCTCACTTAAACAACTGTAGAATCCATATGCCTAGTTGTATTTCTCTAAAATTTGGTGCAGTAGTCGTTAAGGAGCTGCTGAACTCATTCATTGGCGTATTTTGGCAGTTTATCATTTCTAGAATAATGTTATCCACTGTCCAAATCAAAAATAGTTTTCAGGCGAAGCTAAAAATCCTTTGGTTTGTCAATATTTCCTCATGACATGTATGGTATAGTGCATAGTAAGAGGATGACACCTGTTATACATTCTCAAGGGTCTCAGCTATCCATCGACACCAAGCTCTTACATGCAGACCTCATAGTTGCTGAGTTGTACTTGATTAATGCTGGGTATGTCTAACTGTGGCGTCTCATCTGCGGACAAAGTGAACCACTGAAATCCATATAGAGTCACTGAGCCAGCGATTTTTTTTTTCTTCTTCTGAAAGATTGGGAAATAAAATACACAGTTTCACAGCTGAGTTAGATCTACCATTAAATGCCATTCTCGGTGTGTTATATTACAACACAGCGACCTTGTTTGCGGCTCAGGAGTCAACACGGCTCTCAAGAGACCGTTTCAATCCATAAGGAGCCTCTTCTTCATGATTTCCATGACACAGATATGCTAGGCCAAAATGTATTTTCATATGGGAACCAAAGCTGACGACTAAGCGAACTCGAGTAGCACATTTGGCCGAGCCCTTTAAACTGAGCAATGCTCCTACAGTTGAGGTGTGCTGCTATCAAATGAGAAGCAGAATACCACCTCCAGACTGAGCCCCTCTGCTCTGCTCCGTCCTGTATCTATCTTGCTGCTGTACTGCCATCCAGTGGTGAATCCATGTTAGTGTCACAATCACAGGAATATTTGCATGAAACCACAAAAAAAGAAAAGAAAAAGAAAATAAAAAAAAACCTCACATGATAAATATTTTAATTTGCTGGAGGACTGCACCTTCTTATCCCATCAGATTGAGCTTTTTTTTTTTTTTGTCTTGCATGGAGTAAGGTTTCATATTTAGCGGATGCTAGCAGGTTTCTTTCTCATGATTTTTCTTTGGAAGGATGATAAAGGTAAGGAGGCAAACAGTCAGCCATACGTGTGTGTGTGTGTGCTGAGTTTGCAAATGTATGTGTGCTACTCTTATACTTCAGATCACAAACAAAAACATAGTTTTCATTATCATGAGGCTGCAATATTTTCCTCAAATTCAGTCCTCAAATTCAAATCAAAATGCATGTTGATTTCGCTTCATGTGCATTTTCCTAAAGCCGCGACGAGACATGAACCAAACTGCAGAGAAGAGCTTTTTCTTTTTTCTTTTACAGAAAGAACTACATCATAAAGTGATATGAATAAAGATTTATTTTCTCATATGAACAGGTGGATTCATTTTTCATTTTATTTTACAATCTATGACAATCTCGCAATTTTTTTTCTTTTTCTTTTTTTTTTCCTAGCATATGACATGGGGAAAGGTTCTTTTTTTTATTGCTGAATGTTAAATGAAATACACTTTCACTGACTGGAAAAGAATTGTCTGCTGCTTTTTTTTTTTTTCTTTTTTTTTTAAACCATGCACCCATCTAACCTTGACCACAAGGACATGCAGAGGAGAGGTGTTCAAACATTTCAAGCGAGGGGTGTGTGTGTGTGTGCGTGTGTATGTGTGTGTGAGTGTGTGTGAGTGTGCATAAGTGTGTGTGTCTATGTGTGTGTGTGTGTGTGGGAGTGGTGGTGGTGGTGGTGGTGCGGGTGTCAGAAAATTAAACAGAAGAGAGTGGCAGGACGTGCCCGGTAGCATCTCAACTAGGTGAGCGTGCTAGCAAAGTGAAGGGAGTGTCACATTGAAAATATTGAAGAATGGTCTTCCGCATTTTCACAAAACGTGCAGAATTCGAGAGGCGAGAAAAAAACTCAATGAAATATCATCCGCGAGTGAGATGGGACCAAATATCGTCCTCGAAGGAAAAAAAAAACAACACCACTGTGCATTTACCACATAGCAGAGAGAATTGTGGATCGATTTCTTCTTACTAAAACCGATAATCATCTGATAATTCAGCACTTTTTTTTTCTTTTTTTTTTTTTTTAAAGGAGGAGTACAAACACGCTAGCGGCGATGGGGCATCATCCACCGCCCTCTCTCAGAGTCTTTTTTTTTTTTTTTTTTTTTAATGGGTTTGGCATTTCTTGAATTATCTGTTCAATATTTCCTCTTCCTTCAGTGGAGGACGGAGGGCTCAACCGCTTTACCTCTTCAGAGCGTCGATGTTTCGGATTCGCAACGAGTCGCATCTGTCGGCAGGACAAAGCGACGCTATCGGAGGGGGCGCCACTCGGACGCCACCTGACTTTGCCGGGAGTGCGCATGTATAAGTGGAGCACTGATAAAATAATTCATGGACACACATTTATTCAATGGACATGTGAACAAGAAAAGGCTGATAACTCGATAGATGGCTGCATAATGGCGTTAAAAAATAACTCATGTAAATATGCATTTATATCATGTTATTTCATTCTAAACTATAGGCATCACATAGTTGTTTTTTTTTTTTTTTCCACACACAACACACTACAGTCACCTCTTAGAAAATGATGTCATCAAACAGCAAAATAGAAAGTTTGCATATTTTTGCATTGTATGATCCTCCGAAGTTTCACAGCTATTTCGTTTATATTGTCTAGTATGTTCAGCACTATTCTCCACTGAGCTGCTTCCACTTTCCTTCTGTCTGTATGGGGGCGTAAGTGGGGTGGAAGGGGTAGTGTCGAGGTGTGGGGGGTGGAGGGGGTGGGTAGTGGCTGGGGGGGGTTGGTGGGGCCTGGTAGACTATATGTTAACGTTAAGGTCTTCAACATCTGAGGAACCTTAGTCTTAGGTAGACCTTAATTTGAGGAAGAGAGGTTAAGGTGAGGGGGGGGCATGTGGAAATCCTGAGACACTGTGTGGCCTTTAACAGCAGCCACAAAAACAGAATGGACACAGAAGGGCGATGAGGCACGGGATTAGGGAGGGGGGGGTTGAGTGGAAACAGATGCAATTTTTTTTTTTTTTTTTTACTCTTTTGGGGGTGGCCGTTCTGATAAAAGGACTGTTCTCTGTAAAGTTCTGTCTTCTGCCCGCTCAGCTCTGCTGAGACACCGGTAGACCCGCACGTTTGATGTTACCACAACAAACAATGAAATTCATCTAACAATCACAAATACATGCAAGCAAACTGACATGCGCGCACACACACACACGCACGCACGCACGCAAGTGCACGCGCGCGCGCGCGCACACACGAGCATTTACACGCGCTCACGCCAAAGCTCACGCGCACACACACACACGCGCACACTCTCACTCATTTGGTAGACACTAGTCAGAGGGCAAAAAAAGGATCTACATTGTATTGATCAGGCGTTCTATTAGATCCCAAATTATAAACCCTACAGGCGAATTATATTCATGTAAACATACACTTAATGTCGAAGTGGTTTATATTGCGTGATATGGAAGGGTTTAATGTTCCAGTGGGGCTTGACTCCTCAAAGAATGCAACTTGGAAAGAAAGTAAAACAGGAAACCAGAGAGGAAAAAAAAAACATAAATTTGTATAAAAAATGAGGCGTCCATATAAGAAAGGCTACAAAAACCTCCACTGGCCCTCTGGCATCGCATACAGCAAAAGGCACCACAATATTACTCTATTTTTTACGTTGTGAAAAAACTGGCACATCTTTTTATGCTGTAAATCAAAATGTACATATAAATAGAGTTTTCTCTATAAAAAAGTCTTTGCTGTTAACTAGTAGACAACTTTTGCTAAAATGAAAATAAATATTTCATTTGTTTAGAATATCTGTCAGTTATATAAAATAAAAATATTTCTTATAGATGCAGGTCTATACTATATTGATTTTTGTTGGTTCATTTTCATTCTTTAATGGGGTGTATTGTCCGGTTTCGAGCGTGAGTGTGTTAGTCTCGTATGCATGTTGCCATGCCCACTGTGCCGCCCTGATGAGTGAGAAGTCCGACTGTCCACCGGCCTGTAGATGGTGGAGGGCTCGGCGTTCATGTTTTGCATACTGAGGAAGGGCGTGCTCTCACCGTCCTCCTCTGACTCACTATCTGTTAGGCAGCTTCGAGACCCATAGTCCCGAGATGCTTCATATCCACGCGGGGCCACGTGGCCATTCAGTCTGGATCTCCGCCAACGCCGGCTACCAGTTCCACTGGACCCACTTCTCTTTGGTTGTTCCCGAGAGGAGAGATACTCCTGGGTGGTCTCATAGTCTTCGTCCTCGGCCAGCCTGTAGGGGCTAGAGGGCAGGCTGCCCCTGCTGTCATTTAGATAGGTACGACGCTGCTGCCGGTACTGGGCATCGTGGAGGGGCACTTGGTAGCGGCGCAGCAGAGGCTGGTCGTCTTCCAGAGGGTAGGGGTTGTGGACAGCGGGAGGGAGTGACATGGCATGGCTGGCATTGGGCGATGTGATCTGGAAGGTAGGCACCTGCGGGGGCAATGAGTAATGGAAATCCACTGGCGAGAGGCGGGCTGGTGTCGTTAGGGCTGACACGTATCTGTAGTAAATACAGAGGAGAGGAAATAAATGACCAGAGAACAACACCAAACAAACGTGAACCAAAAGCAGTTCGAACCAAAAGCAGCTCCAATGGTTCACTTGTTAACTAAAAGAATTTTGCATCTGAGGAGCCACACCATTAGCTTGCTAAGTATTAATAAAAAAAGTTGTTCTTCTGACATGTGACGTTAATTCAGAACTTAAATCTTGGCATAGTACATTTTTGTAATCTTTCCTAAACACTTACATATTACACTCTCAATACAACTATCTGTGGCATTATCCATTATGAAGTTATTTGGTAGTACTGAAGCAAAGTCAAAATTTGCCTTGGCATACCGCAAGGATCCATTCTGGGTCCAGTCATTTTGCTAACAACCTTGGCTCTTCTGTTATACAAACATGTCTCAGGTGACGATTTGCAGACTCACATCCTCTTTATTACAATTCTCATAAGAGTAAGAGAAACTTCTGGCCATTTAAGTCAGGGCTAAAATCTCATTTGGCCTAAAATCAATAATCTTCACATCAAACCAGACTGCGATGTCAGTCCATCACTGTTTCAGACCATGTGGAATATACTTAATCGTTCAGATTTTTGTTGAGAGCATTTCCATCGGTTCTTGAACTGCGACTTGGCTACTTCTGAGCTCCTGGAGCACTTTAAACCAAAGCCAAGTCGAGGTCCACGGACAGAGGCGGCCGCTATCATCCTCCGCTTGCTTAGACTCTGGACCAGCATGCCCGGCAACACCGCCCAGCAAGCCCAGTGTCCTAGCGCAGAACACTTTTAACAGCAAATCATTTACTGTCAGTTTCACCTTTACCCAAACTGTTACTTACAGATTGGGCACGTGTGCGTGAACGCATGGCTGACAAGGGTCAATCACCACGGCTACCATGGTCCCACTTCCCCAAACCTCCATCACCCCAAGTCAAATCCGAATCATGCAATAGAGTTTGGAAACATCAGCAATGTACAGTACGGGCGCAGGGTACAGGCGGCACATGTTTTTTTTTTTTTGCCTTCATTCATAACCATGAACTCGCTTAACAGTCACATCACCACATCTGAAAGGCAACGCGGTTGGATTTACATATGACTGATGGAGATTTATTGCGGATCGGCGTCTTTGGAGTGCTAATTGCCTTCGGGAAGCTGCAGCGGGCCATGTGAGACACAAGCCTGGGAGATTCCCACAGTCCTGCTAGTTCAGCTGATGCAGATGCTGTTGCCATGACGGAGGAGGTGCTTGTTACCTGGGATGACTCTGAGGGGGATACTGGTTATGTAATCACGCTCTGCATAACAATTCAACGGCCGAGCCTTTATTCATGCGCATATGCGGGTATCGTCAGCACTTTTGCTCCTTTAAGAACTCTCGCACATGAAGCTTGGCATGTTGACAACTTTTAAGACTCCTGTTACTGACTTTACATATTATTCATTTGACACTTGCCAACAGTGCATAACTCTTTTTGAGGCTTTTGGCACCCAATCAGTCATTTCCAGGAATTTCCTAACCACAGGAGATACATGCTGCTACTGGCTCTATAGTAAAGTAAAGAGACCATGCAAAATGGTCTCAAGTCAGAATCTGCTTCCAAAGCGCAAAACGCGTCGTGAGCTCAGTCGCGTTGTTCAGCACTTCGAATATGCGTCTTGCAGGAGATGAACGCCATGTATCCCACATTCGTGCATTCTAATAGGTGTCTAAATGAACCTTGCGTCCATGTATGGACCACTAGGAGTTAATGGAGGTTAGCTCAGTCAGATGTTATAGATGAACACTGTTGGATGCCTCCGGACCGCTCACCATTTTTTTCCCCCCCACACATTTGAGCATGATGCATTTGATAAAACGTCACATCCACCTTTGTCTCTCGAGTCTCTTTGCCTCTTAAGCGCATATATGGAATGTCATCCTGCCTGAGCTGCTGGATCGTACTCGGGTTTCTCTTGCGCGCATCGTGCTTATCGCTCGGTAAACGGTTAAACTGGCCCATCGAGATTTTAATCAGCTGATGGATGTAGGAAGAAATTTGGGTAAATAATAATGCAAAAAGCCTTTGAGACGCTTAGGTAAGTGCCGGACGAAGGTGACTGGAGATTACACAAGCTCCTATTGTACATGCGGTATGTATATGAAAGAAAAGGGCAGCGTGTCCTCCTGCGTAGAGCAACCTTTAACAACAAAGGCGGACCTGCTCTACCTAACTAGCCCATCGCTGGCTTTCGTCAAAGAGGAGAAAAAAAAAAAAAAAAGCAATCGCCAATCAGCGCACCGGTCCATCCCTGCGCGCAGAGCTCGGCTGAACACATCCTGGACCTTTTCTCTTTGACACGAGACATGAAATGGATGTCCTCTTATGTGAGTCTGGGCGAGATGGCGAGCGAAAATGTCACCCTGCTCCTTCAAGGGAACCAGAGGGGAACGTCGGCTAGATCCGACACGCTGCTCGGGGTGGCGGCGGCGGGGCGCCGCTGGGGCAGCCGAGTTCCCATTGACATGAGCACTGTTTCTCGCTCTTGCCTACCTTGGCGTATCTCATCATGCCTGCTGTGTCATTTTCCACTGAGTCTCTCAGAGTGCCCTGATTGGCCTCTCGACGCTGAGAGAGAACCAGCAGAGAGAGGAAACTTTCTAAAAACGTTCACGACAAACCCAGTGCCATTCCAGCCTGCCCGGGGGCCCCCGTTCCTACCTGTCGCTGTGTGGAGAGTCTCCCAGAGAGTCGAAGGAGTCCCCGTATTGTAGGCCCGACCGATGGGGGTCAGAGTAACCACAGTGTGCAGCGCGCCGGGCCCGTGCCTCCATGCACGCAGGACTGCTGCATTTACTGGTCCCCACGGACGATGACATCATTCCCGGCGAGTCAGAGAGGATGCTGTCAGAATGTTCCAGGCTCCACGTCCGCTCCTCATGCCTGGCAAGTTTAAAAAAAAAAAAAAGTGTTAACCTGAACACACCCCAGCATGTCTCAATGTGACTTCTTTTCTTTTTTTCTTTTTTTTTGTTAATCATGACTTTTACAAAAAAAAATGAAGTGGAAAAAGCAGCTCGGGGAACTGATGCACCTGATTCCAGAGGGAGGAACTTTTAAGTGAAGTACCTGTGAGTTGATGAATGGGCTCGCGTGGAAGAATTGTGAGATCTGGAAGAGGCATGGCTGGCGGGGAACGATCCCTCTGTTGCAGGCCGTATGACTCGCTCGGTTGCCGGGACATTCTTTGATATGTACTGTGTCGGGAAAAAAAAAAACGATGATTCTGGTCGATCACATTTGGCGCACATCTGTGCATATGCACTTTAATAATGTTAAGAATTCCTGCACACACTCACGTCTCCCATAGGGATTTCCTCTGGTCCTAGTCCTGGGGGATTGGGTCCGTTAGCTAGCGGCTGATTGGGGTGCTCTGGACACATGTTCTGTCGCAGATGATTGTGCATCTTCTTTCTTTGTTTCCTGTTGAGCAAATCTTTGTCACGCTGTTTCTTTTTTGTGGCTTCGGCGCCCCGGCTAACATCGTAGCTCATCTTTGTTTTTCTTAAGGAATGTCAGAAATCAACAACAACTGTGAAAAAACATTTTTTTTTTTTTCATCATAAAACACTTGTTCTAAAACAAAACCTCAGCTGTAACCTTCAGCCGCTAAGCTGCTGGAGTACAGTAAACTGTTCTTTTTTAAAGTGGTCATAGACATCTACTCCACTCCCCCATCGCTAGCCTTTCCAAGTGGTATTAATAGAAGTGCCACTTATTGAAGAGGTAAAGAGACACTGTCAGAACTTTATATGGAGTAATGAAATTGTTTGAATACTGATTCATGTAAATAAGTATCTCCACCAGGGCCTGGTGTTGAGGTGGGAGGGGGGGGAGAGAAAAGACCCCAACAGCATTAGGTAGAATTTGTTCTGACATGACAGCTGATGGAAATTCTTGCATAGGTGCTAATGAAAGAGCACCGGGGGTGGCGTCATGTTATTATATATTTTTACAACGTGCAGTGTTACCTAGACAGTGGTAGTGGGTATTATATAATATAACTGTACGTCGGCAGACAGAGACTGTGATTATCATCTGCGGCTGTATGGCTGGTGGCTAACATGGGAGAAGGCCTATGGAACGGCGCGGCGGTGCTTTTGTTGCGCAATGCCGCACGCACGTCTTTCAGACTGCAAAACAAGCCTTCAGCTTTCAGTGATATCGAGAGAAAGAGAGAGAATCAGTGTCTATATGGAACGAATCTAAATGCCAGTGGCACCATTAGTTAAAAAAAAAAGAACGTTTCTATTCCCACTTTAAAGAAAAAAAAAAAAAACAACATATCTTGAAGCAAAGGCTTCAGGTACGATCACACGTGTCAATTTTTTTTTTTTCCGGCAGGACTTACTTGGTTTTGCAGTAGGCAACCACACACACGATGCCCACCACCAACAGAGCCACACAAATACCCGTGATTGTCAGGACTCTTTTCTGGTAGAGTTCCTCTGCCTCTGTCAACATCACACCCACACACACACACACACGCACGCGCACGCACAGAGTGAGACAAATAAAATGGAGAAAGAAGTCAGTCTCTCGAAAGCGCAGATTCCCACTTGTTCATCTTTTTTTTTTTTTTTTTGGGTACTAAATCCTGAGCAGAATGAAGCCTCCTCTTCCCCCCCCCGCCAGCTCATGTCACAATCAAACATGTCCTCTTGCTTAATCACAAGTGCACAAAAGCAGGCACTGCTGCTCGCTGTGGTGCAGCAAGGCGGCGGCCAGCATGGGTGCTCAGCAGTTCCTCTCTGAATCGTCTCTTCCACGAATCAGGAAATTTCAAAACAGATCCAATATCAACATGAAAAACAGAACTGGGCGGAACTGCACCGACTGCCTAACATTAGCCGGTGGTGATGAGCCCGCCATGGCGCTTGTCTGATCGATAATCTCATTCCTTCACGGAGGACTTCATCTGCTCAGGCATTCAGTAACGACAGTCAAATCTCACAGCTTAGTTTTCCATAACAAAAGTGAATATTTAACAATAACATCTTGGCCGATTTACTTTTTTTTCTCCTAATTTCTGTTTTTTTTTTGCTTTTCCAGAGAAGAACTTGCGTGAGGTCACGAAAGACTCTTTGTTTCCCCCTCGGGGGGTGGGGGGGGGATGCAAAGAGGAAGTGCAGGCACTGATAAATAATGTAATAAAAAATGAATTGAATTTGTGCAACTCTTTCCATCTGAGGTTTCCTCCTTCCAACAGCCATTTCACATCAGTATGCCAATTTGTGTCAAGTTTCTGATATGCTAAATAAATCATCGCGGCCTATTCATTTATAGCAGCGATATCCACTGATGATTAATTTTCAACATGGGGATTCATGTTGGTGCCGCGCATGGTGCGCTGCATCGGGTGCAGCGGCGCGGTCGTTGAGGGGGGCCGCCTGTCACGTTTGTTTGCCTTTTCTCACCGCTGAGGCGCTTCTCTGGAAAAGCTTGCGGAAGCTAACAAAAGGAGGATGGAAATAGCAGCAGACAGAAGAAAAATCATGACTGTAAGATCTAAAAATAGCATGCTGACATCTGCATCCACTCCTTGACGGATAAATCAAAAAATATTACTTTATACTTGGCGGTTACATCTCAGCTATACTAACGACGGGATGATGCATGACACATGGACAAGATCACTACAACAGAGGAGGAAGGGATGACATATCAAAGGGGGGAAAGCGGAGGCATGATAGTCAAACCAAAAAAAAAAAAAGAAAAAAGATTGTATGAGGAGAGCGGAAGATTGAGTAACAGCAGTCTGGTAGCTACAAACATGATATATCATGCTTGTTATAGATGGAATGAGGAAACACAAAATCAATCCAAAGAGGGGGGGGGGGGGGGGGTACATAACCGTGAGTGAGACAGTTAATAGGTCTACTTTTCCAATGCACGTGTATGAAATATGCAGGTGATGGCATCCATGTTAATTATGGAGAATCAGAGTTCTTTCTTTTTTGTTTTTTTTCATTCAATGGAGTTATGGCATGGTCGACCTGGTTAATCGAGGGACGGTATGATTTGCAGTTCACACCACAGATGGAACAGAAGCATGTCAAAACGAAGGACATCTACTCAGCGGCTATGCTCGGACGGAGAATTTAAAATGGATGGTTCCATACCCATAAATTCAATCCCAAGATGCTCTGCCATTGCAGAGGGTTGACAGTTGGAAGGGAAAAAAAAAAAAAAACAAAAGGAAAAAAAAAGAAAGAAAAAAGAAATTAAAGATTAAGACAGAGGCACTTTCTAACATGTAGTGGAGCAAACAAATACAGACGTAACAGCGAGTGAGACGACACATAGTTGAGATGAGTCAGTAATTGACAACATGGTTAACCTCAGACAGGATGCCAATCCACTTGCAGCATGCAGCACACACCTCAAACCTCAGCACACAAAACAACATGATTACCGCAGTAATATATTTAATTTTTCCATCTGAGCTCCATTTCTGTCTACTGAATGTCACAACACAGTCGATAGGCTTTTTTTTTTATTTTAATTTTTTTTTGGGGGGTGGTTTTGGGGGGTTTATTTAATTTATTTTTTTATTGTGCTTTTAGAAGTGGCACCTCAGCCCTCGTGTAGTCTACCAGCGATCCCTAATGCAGCTCTGCAGCGTCGTGCTTTTTAATGACATAATCAAACATAATTCCCCAAAGGATAAATTAGGAGCGCGCTCGCTCCGCTGTTTTGAGATTAGCGGGGTGCTTTCGGTTTTTCTGCTTTCTAAAAATGCAACGCTGTCAGGTTCCCGCACACACCCATCGCATGAACGGGCAAGTTTAAAGGAGTGTATCAGTATTGGAATAATCACCCTGAACGCGAGTAATTACAGTTGGACCTTGTGCTGTACGGCGGAGGGAGGCCATGAGAAGGTTGCGCCAGCCAGCTGAGTCCATATCTCAGGCAGCTCAGTTGCTTTTGCTTCGGCTGAAGCGAGTCCCAGCTGCTCTTATGACAACATGCTCTTATTAAGCCAAGCCCTTATGGCTGAGGAGCAGAAGCCATCCTCCTTCTCTGCGCTATCTCCTGGGGATGGGAGGCGCCCCTCCAGGAAGCGGGTCTTTAAGTGTGGAATGGATGTGTGTGTGTGTGTGTGTGTGTGTGTGCGCGCACATGTGCCTGTGTGTGCATGTTTGCTGCGTGCGCTCCAAGAGAAATTCTGATTTATTGTCTTTAATTGAGAGTAGAG
>CAAKHG010039476.1:0-11149 GCA_901007715.1 Dactylopterus volitans | reverse complement strand
GTTTACCTGCCTGCATGGTGTCGAGTGCGTGTGTGTGTGTGTGTGTGTGTAAGCCCTGCAAAAATAAGGCCGCAGTCATGAGAACCTGCGGATGAGTTATTTTCTGACTTTGGATGTCACATTGAGCCGAAACCGCAAGGGCCTGCAAGGACGCGGCGCTAAAAATGTGCAGTAAAACAGTGGCACATCACTTGCTGTAATCAAAGACAAATTTATTGCCTTTCTAATTAAGTCTGCACTTAACATACGGATTCTTACACGTTTCCCTCAGCGAGCAGAGCTGCGGCACGTGAAGTCCCAGCGGTTTATTTCTTGAGTGATCTCACCGCATGTCATTCGCCACTATCCACATTTTAAGTGATCCACCAAAAGTGATGTAAAGAACGAACATTGAGATAACATACGCGGCATATTTTCAGGCCCTGTGGATGATTTTTTTCTTCTTTTTTTTTTTTCTTTTTGAAAGCAAAAAAAAAAAAAAAAAAAAGCCTTATGGGCAAGATCTATCACGCTTGCAGATCTTCTCCAACCTTCATCTAATCATGGTGTACTTCTTGCGGATGATGGATGTGTTTGCTGATATTTCCATGTGGAGGAGTGCAGACGTTCCTTCTCTTACCCGGGGCAAGTAAAGCAGCTTGACATGGGACTGTATTAGCGTGTGAACTCGCTGCTGAGGACATCTGAGCGAACGGTTAGCGCGCCGCGGCCCCATTTTAACCGCCGCCTCTACGGCGGTGCGAAGTAGATGCAACCTGCCGCGTGTCGCGGGGCGGCACGTTTATGCGTTTGCTAGCGCTGCTAGTTGGTTTTAAGCGGGGAATTCATCGACGTGGCAATTTTTTGCTCATCGGTTACATGGGAAATGTCTCTGGCTGCTCCTGGTTTCCACGTAGCCACTGTTAGCATCATGCGGGGGCACAGTCAATTGAGGGTTGTATAGCAGACGTGAGGCGTATAGAGCAGTGCTTCGCCAATCCTGGTCCTCAGGGCACCCCACCCAGATGCCTCCCTGCTCCAACACACCTGATTCAAAGAAATGGGTCGCTATCTACAGAGCTAGGCAATGAATCGGGTCTGTCGGAGCAGACATCTAAAACATGTAGGGTGGAGGGCCCCCGAGGACCTGGGTTGGGAAACGCTGGATAGGGAGCCATGTTAAATGCAAATTGCGGTAATTAAGCCGTATTAATTACATTGTGCAATCAAGGTTTTCCTCGAGACATTTGCATTGCAATGCATAAGGACAGGTTGAAACAGAGACCGCTCTGCGCTTCATCTCTAGCCTGCGCTCGCACTCTAGACTCTGATGTATGTCCAACATTTCGCATCCGTCAACATGCCGGATCAAATAAGTCTTGGTTTAGGAGTAAAAGCGTGCCAACTGAAATTGGCCGTCACACTAATGAGTGCACTTCGGTTAATAGAAGTCAGACTTTAACAGTGATATTTTGAAAATTGCTTGATTGGAATATTGTGTCGAAAAGGGCCTATGCTGAAAGCGGTAGGCCCTCAAGCGATCACGCGCAAGATTCATTTCTTCCTCAGTTTTAGCATTTGGTCATGTGTTGTCCTTATTAGTTAACGCTAATTGCTCAGGCCTGGTTGGTTTTTGTTTTTTTTAAGCTACGGACAGGCTCATACATGCACAGCCGCTTGCATAAACAGGTACCATTAGTAAGCGAGCTAAAGGCGGGGTTTTAATAATTGTTTAGCCATAAGACGGCACGGCTGCACTGACTCTGCACGAATCACATCTGACAAACCACCTATAATCCAGCCAACCTACTCGCAGCTCTTATCCCGAGGATGCCCATGCAAAAAAAAAAAAAAAAAAACGCGCCGAGCCTGGGAGCATCGCGGCATCACATGCAAGACTATAAACACACAAACGATCATCGCAGAAACTACGCCAGCTTGTGAGTGACTCATCGGGGGAAAGTGCAGACACAGCTAATGGTTAATAATATCCTTAAAGGACATCGGGAAAAGACACCCAGCATGCACACACGACCACAAGGACAGTCTTGACAGAGTGACAGGAGAGGGAATCGACATACGGTAGAAACTGGCCATAACGTAGGTTTGACAGCGATCACCAGTAAAGTCATTTGGACACCTGATGGAAAGAAACAAAGCCACAGAAATAGAGGGAGGAGGAGACGGGTGGAGGATGAGTGAGGAGGGAAATGAGAAGAGAGAGAGAGACAGAGAGAGAGAGAGAGAGAGAGAGGGCGTGAATTGGAGAGTATGCGTAGGAAAAAGTGAGGAGGGAGAGACAGAGAGAGAGAGAGAGAGAGAGAGAGAGGGAAGGTAGGGAAAAGGGAGAGAGGGAGGGAGAGAAACACAGAATTAGAACAATAGCACAACTACAGCCAGCAGAAGCAGAGTGTTCCCATGGATGACACCAGCGAGCGCATGGTGGAGTGCACCGCTCATGGCGTGTTGACCTGAGAAGGAGGTGGAGAAATAGGAAGAGAACTAGAAAGGGGGGTGGGGTGGCAGGGAGGTGGGGGCGGGGTTGGGGGGGTGTGGGGAGGTTGGCAGCAGGAATCCACAGAGGCAATCCACTGACAACTGTGTCTCTGTTCTCAGCTGCTCATAACAAGTCAACATACTTTTGAAAGGATTGGGCATGTACAACCGCAGCGGATCATTCTGCGAGCATCTAGGGCCGAAGTATCCGCCTGGACATCTGGGAAGAGGCAGAAGAGTGTTATGAAAAGGAAAAATACACAGTGAGGTGAACTGTTAATATTACAGATTTATTTGCCTTCGGAGGTTGTTAAAGGTCACGGTGAAGCCGCATGAGCGCTGCAGATAAACATACAGAGCGTGAGGCAACTTCGAAACCTGCTAATAAAATAACATATAAAACAAAATAACATAATATAATACTTGTAATTTGAAAAAAAAACCCAAAAAGAGTCAAAATTTTATTATCCGGAAAAGGATCCTAAATGCTGCCCATGTACACTTTATATTACAAATGTAAGAAATCCACGTGGAAGTGGAAGGCAGGAGAGGTCAAATCTAAAATCTTGCGGGAAAAAAAAATCCAAGATGATGTCAGTTCATCATCTTTCGGAGCTCAGGTAATGACAGAGGAGGGAGAGTCACGCGCGCGGGCGCAATCTGGGAATAAAGCATACGGCGCTTTGGAGGTGATGAATCACTCAAATGTGGGAGACCCGCGCTGCAGAGTTGAAAATGGGGTGACGCCTTCACTTCTGTTGGGGCCGGCTGGGACTCTGGTAGCGCCGCTCAAACCCCTGCTAATGAGACCGTTTTGTAACTGCTCTAGCGTCAAATCAGGAGGAAATAAAATCCAGATCTCCAGTTGTAGTTCTAAGAATAAATATTTAATTGTGGAGATATTTCCCAAAGGACAAACACGACTGTACAACTCTGTTTACTTAAGTCAGAGTCAAGATGAGTTTTTCTTTTTTTTTTCATGTTTTATATATATATTATTGTAACTGAAGACAGACTATCATCGCCATCAGGTCTGTTTGTCCAAACCATATTTTCTCATTATAATCCCATTCGGATGAGCAGTTGGTCTTTTAGGGGCACCAACATTCCACTCGCCGTCACAACTAGACCACCGATCCAACAAAGGTCATTGCTGGTGATTTACTAGTCTCACACAACGCCTCCCAGGAGCACCATAACATTCGGCATTTAATCACTCATCCTGAGTGATGGTGTTTAAGCGGAGGATCGCACCACCTAGACCCAGGAAACTTGGCTAAAAGATGAAAGAAATATACTGTCGCTGCGTAACCTAAAAAAATCAGGGCAGCGCGCAAACATCCACAGCTGCAAACTCTATCAACCACTCTTTTATCTTTGGCTAAAATATGGAGAACATATCATTCCCATTATCCTTTATTCTCTGGGAAAGAAAAAAAAGAGTAAGCAAATCATTTAAGAAGGAAAAGGCTTTTCCATGTGTTAGCTGATGAGAAAGAGGACCCGCTCTTCAAAACATTCTAAAAGCATTATGCACTTTCGATGCGATGCAGCAGCCCACATCGTGATAGGAGTCGCGTCGATAAATCAAATTATGTTACATGCGGCCGGAAAAAAAAGAAAAAAAAAAGGCATTCTCGTGATTATGCCTTGGTTATTACGTTCAATTCAATTTTATTAATGCGGCGCCGAGGCAAAACAGAAGTTATCTCGGGGCACTTTTTTTTATTTATTTATTTTTTTTTCACGAGCAGAAGGTCTAGACTGCCTTCTCATTATGGATGAACACAGACCCAGCAAATTTCCCCCCGTGATCAAGCGCTCGGCGGAAGGAACCTTGAGCAGAAACCGGGTTAAAGGTGGGCGACCATCTGCCTTCCCCCGGCTGAACTGAGAGAGCGCAAATATCGTTTAATAATGACTGGAAAAAAAAAGCAGGCAAACTTTGTATTTTTTTTTTTTTAGAATAATCGAAGCGCAGGGAAATGCGCCGGATAATTTCTCGACTTAACCTTCCCCTTTAGAAAAGTTTATACAATACTTGGAAGGAGCTGGGCATTAAAGTAGGGCTAGCTGTCTGCAGGACTTGTTTAGCCAGTGAGTAATACCCACTGAAGCTTGGCCTATATTGAATGAGAAGGCTGTGGGGCAACAAATCCCTGCAGGCCCTCACTGCATTATCCAACTTTTCTGGACCCATGCCCCAGCCATGAGTGAATTAGCCACAGCAATTGAGTTATTGCTGCCTCCAATTTGTACACAGCGTATTGAACGGCTGTTGCAGCCATGTCCTGCTCGCTTGTCGAGCATTCTTCCCCGGGCCAACTGGGCGCAGGAGCTCTGCCAACGTCTCAGCTCTACATCAAACCAGCCAAGGGATTTATGATATGTTGACATATGGTTGAACAGAGCACGCAACACAATATTTGACAACCATGACAAGAGGTAATGTGCGGGTTTTTTTTTTTTTTGCGTCGCGAGTATTATGTTACCGGCCGGAGCCGTTTCCTCTTGCGGAAGGTGCGGCGCTGAATGGGAATATGCTAGCATTCTGGAGAAAAGGGGAAATGACACAAAGAATGTCTCCGGGCTTTATACAAACTAAAAACCAAACGTCAAGGGGGGTTGGGGGCGTGGAGAAGAAAAAAAAAAAAAGAAGTTGTTTCTGTGATAATGTCAACTCTACTTTCTGAGAAGCGGAGATACATGGTTTCCCCAGCACACTTTAGACACGGGCTGTGATCCCTTTTGCCAAGGACCTTAAATGTAAGCAGTGATTCTATTTACCTCACTGGGGGCCTCGAACAGGCATAAATATTTGCTCACCACTGCACCAGTGAATCATGACATTTTGAAAAGGCTTTTAATGTGCGGCCCTCCTGTACACTAAACACGACTTAAAAGGATGAGTGCAGCGCCGCCTCGCTCCATTATTAGTGTTAGCGTACACAACAGGTGGGCAGTTAGGCAGACTGGCAGCATTTCCCTGTGACGTGATGCCGCCGCCGCCGCCGCTGCCGCTGCCGCCGCTGCTGCTGGAAGAGAGAAGAGCAAGTCCTCCCGTGAAAACAAACGGCTCTTTCTGTCGCCGGCGCTTGGCGGAACGCGTCCCCGTTTCACTTTCTCAGGTGAAGCCAAAGTAAAGGTCACTCACTTGCAGGAGAGTCGGTTGATGCCATTTATGACGTAACAGTCGCCGCCGTTCACACAGTAGGCCTTCTCTGTGTCGTTGCATTTTCTGGCGTGGCCTGAGCCCGGAGATTGCGTTGTGGTTACTGAGGGGGGAAAAAAAAAAGAAAGAAAAAAACAACGAAGAAAAGAGCTTAGAATTCATCTGAATCCATCTTTTTTTTTGTGTGTGTCAATACTTACTTATCAGCCCTACTGAGCTGACGACCGGGCAAAAAGCCGAGCTGCAGAGGCATCGCGACGCATGCGCAGGATCTTCATGTACTCTTTTTGTTTTTTTTATGTGCAATGATTGAACGGCTTATATTACGCCCGTATTTTTATGGGCAGAATTGCCCGCGTGAGCGTCCTCAACCTTGCTCATATCACGGCCCACACTTGTGTTTTCACGAGGACTCTTAGTTTTCCAGCCACAAGTGTAATTGTGTCTCTAAGCAGTGTTGACACTATCTCAAGAAGTTCTATGAGGAAAGATAAATATTTCCCTGACATAGCGTAGGAGTTGTTTATGCGTTGACTCAGGTCCTTGGAATGGCCCAAAATGTCATGTATCTGCTCTTAATCCCCCTGACTGAATAGATATAATATGCTCGGGATGAAGTCTGCTTATCGGGACGAAAGCTGGGCCGTCTGCAGGAAGGGGAGTGCTGAGAGAGGTGAGCGCAGGCAGGATTGGGCTTGAGAGGGGAGGGCCGCGCTTCGCGTGTCAGATGTTGACACCTGATTGCGACTGTTTACCTGCTGTCAGGTGCTGTTAGCACCTCTGCAGGATGTGACAGGTTGTTGGTTCGGGATACAGAAGTTTCCGCTTTGGAGGACCATTACAGCTGCGACACGTTGGCTCCAAGCGCCCCGATACGTGCATGAAGCCGAGTGTTTCGAAACAAGAAGTTGCGCCGGGATTCGAAGCGGTGGGACCTCTGCCCGTGACATGCGTTTGGCTGGTTGCCACCAGAGCAAGATTTAAGAACTCGTATTTGTTGAAGAAGCCATTAAAACCCCTTTGTCCTGGTCAGGGAAGCGCGTTCTACCTTTTTTTTTTTTTTTTTTTTTGGAAGCGAGCTTCCGTTTCAGCCGGAGCGACCGAGCTTGTTTCTAACGCCGGTTAGCATAACAAATCAAAGCAGGGACATCGGCCAATGCTTCACTTGCATGAGTGTGTCAAGAACATGGAAGTCAGCACCCTGAGCTCTCCAAGCACAACACCATCATACCAAAAAAGGGAGATCATAAATTCACAAGAGCTACTGCACTCACGCAACCAACCACGCTTGAGTGGTTATCAAAATTTTAGTGGCGCTTCCTCCACCAAAAAAGATTATTATTTCCCTCCATTACTAATAGTTATGTAAACGATTCCAGGCGTATTTAATGGTTTCGATAGCAGATTGACGTTTAATAGAGGAGCGAGCTTCTCTGCGGGCCATTGTAAGCTGTGAGCACGCTTTCAGGTGGTTCTCCCGCTCTGATGAACACGCAACCAGGCAACCACCAAAATCATCTACAGCTGTTCACAACTGGCGAGACATGGTGATATGACTTGGGATTTATAACTGACCCCTACCCTTTAGGTGATCAGTCATAAGCTGTCACGTCATTGTTCTTGTCAAAGGTCCCCAGATGCAAATGTTATTAACAACGCGGCACCCAAACATTGTCGGCCCCGAATTTTTTCCGTGCAAAAAAAAAAAAAAAAAAAACTCTCGCGGCCTACCAACTAATCAGAAGTGCCTCGTTGCCACAGCTGACCTCTCGCTGGAGCGCTGGCACGTAAAACCGCCTCGTAAAAAAAGATCAGACAGAGCCGTCAGGAAGAAAGAATCTCAAAACACTGTAAAAACAAGCAGAAAAAAAAAACCCTCCTACGCTCAAAATAGAAACCTTGTGCTGTCTTCAACTGTAAAAAAGACGCAAAACAAAAGGTGGCGAGCTGCATGACTTCCTCTCTATGTAGGGCAGCAGCCCATCCCTGCATGCCTGTTCTGGAAGGGAGGGGGAGACGCTCTGGACAGATCATCAGTCCACGGGAAGCTCTCGTACCCACACGGCATCTCCAGTCCACCTGGTTTACATGTGGGCCGACTGCGGGTGAAAAAACAGACGACCCGGAAAAAAACCCACACAGGGAGACGGGGAACATGTAAACTTCACACAGACAGGATCAAGGCTGATATGTGAACCCTGCGTGTTCTGCGGTCAAAGTTTATTTGGCTGCCTGTCGGGGCAAATCCATTTCGCTGTTTTTTTTCTCCCCCCCCCCTCTTTTACTTTTTAAACAGCTTCAGTCAAAAACTAACCCCGTTGTAGTGACTGTTTGCCCAAAATTATTGCAGCTTTTTTGCATTCAGTATAACAAGGCCTGCCCTCCTCCCCATCAAACAGGGGACTGCTACAGGATCTATTGGTTAAACTCTTTGAAAAGACCTATTGTAATTGATTACTGTTACAGCTCCTCTAATCCATTTTATATCCGAAAGGCCGCCAACTCCCTTGGTCAGATTTGCATGAAATCGGTGCCGATTGCGATCGCGGACCAGGGCGGGTTGCGCTATTTTCAGTGACTGACACATTTATTCATCTATCTATTTATTTTTAATGTCTTATTTCCCCCTCGAGCAGGAATGTTTTTCTTAAAACTCAAGTGGCAAAGCGAAAGTAGTGGCGGCGCCGCTCGGCGATGAGCCATTTTGGAAATATTCCCTCCGCCGAACCCGTGAAATATGTCAAGTGATGATCAGAAAAATAGTAGTCGCGTCGCTCACCGCGCCCCTCGGGGCGAACTGGCATAGGTGCAAATTAATCACATTCCTCCTGATGGCTGCAAAAGAATGACTTTCATTCTTAGTTGGAGGATGACATGTTGGTCCGCACATCAAAAGAGGGTAATAAAACTTTTGTCGTGCGAGGGCCTCGGAGCCACAGATTCGGTTTTAGACCCAACTTGTTTCGTGTTGCCATGCGGCTCACATCGCTAACGTCATCCGCCTGTGTTCGAAAAACTTCCAAGGCTATAAACACAAAACACATTTCGGGAAAAAAAAAAAAAGAGAAGAAAAAAAAAAAAAGGCGGCTTCCTCTGAAGACAATTTACATGAACTCTGAACATTGCTCGCAAAGCAATCAGTGGCAATTCATCAAAAATATATCGAAACTAGAGGGGGGGCTGTATAGAGCACAATGCTTTTTACACAATGTAAAAAGAAAAAAAAATGTTTTTCAGCATGTTAAGACCTTGCTCCCAAAATTTAATGGGTCTCCTGGCACAACCGCTGTCTGTATGTGGCCTTAAAATGCCAGCGGCGTGCCGCATACTACTCAGTCAGCTGCGAAAATGAGACGCGGCGGTCAATAGACGACAAAAACCGCCGTCACGTGAAGGTAACGCCTTTGATAGAATTATCCCGAGTCGATGGAATTTGGATCTAAGGTGTCGCAGGAAAGCAGGAGATCGTTCAAAACACGAGATCATTTCGGAAGAGTAAAAGAAAAAAAAAGATTCACAAGCTTTCAGTGGCTTAAAAGATGGCGCGTGTCCCAGTGCTAACAAAACAATCCATTTGAGAACACTTATTGGCCTGCAAGCGTCAACTGACATCCAGACTATGACTGCTCAGTAAGTGTCCCAATTTCCTTCTCCTCTCTGCCTTTATTCCCCCGTCCTCTCTTATTACTTTGCGTCCTCTGATTACTCTCCAAAAGCAGCATTGTAACACAAAGGATGACGAGATGGTTTAAAGTCTCGCTCCTTGTCTCGAGCGTTGGGGGGAGAAAAAAAAAAAAAATCACAAAACAAATGAACACTCACAGTAACGGCTTACGTCCTCCCGTGCATGAGTGCCTGCACGAGTTTAGGCACAACACAAACTGCACGCCGCAGAACTCTCGATCTATTCGTAAATAAGGTGTCAGGGCTGGTAAAGATAGTGGCGCTAGTCTAAGGAGGAGAGGTAACTAAACCGAGGCACTGATGAGGAGCAGATCCCACATTGCGCGCCCACTTCACGTTCCACAGGACTCGGCGAAAGCATTTGAAATGCAGTTGGGCGGCGCGGACGGGACGGCGTCCGTTGCGACTTATCTCCATCCCCAATCGCGCTGCTGTGCATGCGCCGTTGCCGACAGCCCTCACGCCGAGAAGAGGAACTCGGAACGGGAGCGACTGCACGTTCGCGCCCCCCACCCCACTCCCACCAGGAAAAAAAAAAAAAAAAAAAAAAAAAGCATGAGCATTTTCTGGCATGTAAGCAAACGCAGAGGTATGTTGGACCTCAGCGGGTCGAGATCAAGACGTGTAAATTTCCATAAGCATAATAAACACGTAGTGACATTTTCAATAATTTCCCTCTCTTACTTTCATGTTGTCTCTGACAGTGTATTTTTTTGTAATTGTATTTTTTTTCCCGTTTTTTTTCCCCTCTTGACTGTATGTGCGGTGAGTCTTAACATGCTCGGCGGATGAGGGCTTTGAAGTGCGGCTTTTGTTTTAAAATGCTTTTTTTTTCGGGTGCCGTCATCACCTGCTGTATTGTGGGCTGCGCACATGCGCGGAGGGGGAGGGGGGGGGCTAATTGTGACTGATCTGAGGTGGCTTTATCTGCTACGATCTAGTGAGCCTCAACAAACCACAGCAATTTCTGCTGACAGCGGGCGTATTACCCGGGCGGTGCGTGTTCATGGCTGCCCCGTGGAGCAGCAGAGCTCGCATTCGTTACATAAGGAGAGAGCCAGAGAATACTGTACATCGCTGTGAGGTCATGTATCAGTCACGTATGTTGGTGCCAACAGGCGAAGGACTGCGCAACTCAAAGAAACTGTTTTATTAGCCACATATTCTCCGTTCCACCTGCTCCAGTTAGTCTTGTCAGCCGAACCGAATCGTTTCCTTTCGTGTTTTATGTGATAAATAGGGACTTGACAAGAGCGGGCTACGCTATGAACAAAAATAGCTCTGTCTTATTTGGAGGATAGGTTTTGCTCTAACTACTCCTTTGCGTGCGTTTCTTTTTTTGAGTTGTCACACTCACTTCCAAAAACAGCACCTTTTTAATTCAGCCCCGGGAGAGAAGGAAGAAAGAGCGAGAGAGGCCCGATGAAAGAGCTCCGCTCGATCGCGGCTCTCTGGATGTTTGCCTCTGGTTCGGCGCTACGTGCGGAGGTGCATGTGCAGCCATTGCACGTGAGAGGGAGAGCGCGCGCAAACGCGTCGGGAAAGGGACCGATTTGCATCGATTGGCTTTCGCGCATGTCTCCGCGCCGTATGCGGCGCCGTTTTTCTCCCGAGTCTCGTATGTCGGGCCCTCACCTCGGCCCTGCAGGGGCCAGAGTTCAGGTGTGTGACTCTGCTTTCCTGGCGGGATGGTGGAGACAAATTCCTTTGACCGGAGGAGCGGATCAGCTGCTCTAAACAGAGTTCGTGGGGGGCTGGTGGGGGGGGCTGGCACAGTTCATTTATCTGCGCTTATTTTGCCAAGGTTTTGCTACGTTT
>CAAKHG010039472.1:0-16273 GCA_901007715.1 Dactylopterus volitans | reverse complement strand
CGGAGCTACTCGCCCGTGTGTGTGTGTGTGTGTGTGTGTGTGTGTGAGTGTGTGTGTGTGTGTGTGTGTGCGTGCGTGCGTGCGTGCGTGCGTGCGTGCGTGCGAAATATGATCCATGATTCATCACGTCAGGTGGCCCGATATGTCACAGCCACTTTAACACCAAGCACGAGCACAGGCCGGGTCCTGCCCTTTGACTTGTGTGTGTACGTACACACACACACACACACACACACACACACACACACACACACAGACGTGCGTGGGCCGATTCCGACATCCTATAACTCGGGTTTAAGTGCGATACTTTTTGACGAGTTACAAAATATGTTTCTTTGGTCTGAAAAGAACGAAACAACAGAAGAAGTTATCTGCATCCCCCATGATGCATTTCTGCACGCGACATCCAACCGCAGAGGTCGCGTAGAGACAAAGATCACGTCAGCAATTATGGATTCTGAGCTGAGAAATCTTGGCACGACGCAAAAGCTGTGCTTTGGGCATTGAAGCGGCAGCAAAGGCTCATGGGATTTGTAGTCCCTCGACGAGGCACACATGCCTTCTCAGGCACAAAGTTGAAAAATTGTCACCATGAACGTGTCGTGTTGCTCCACCGCGCGGGCCACGCCGTGAGCCGGGGTTCAACGCTTTTATTTTAATTTTTAGAAAGCTTTACTTTGGTAGTCACGGTAACAGTCCAACGCTCGTCACAAGATTTCATTCGGACAATACAGAAAGATTTAGAACCACGTTCACGCTCGGCAGCGGCTGACCGATGTGGTTTTGTCAAGCCGATATCGGGGGAGCCGCCGCATAACAGTGATATCATGTCGCTGCCGTTTTGATCGTTACAATTATTGGGCGCATCACTCATGAAGCTTTAATGAACTCATTTCGGTGTCATTAGGAACTACCAGACTTTCTTTTTAGACAATTTTTATTCATTTATTTACTCATTAGCTTTTCATAACCCTGTCCTGCCTGCACGCGTGCGCCTTTGTTTAATACGTTTTTAATCTGTTTTTTTAATCAAGTGCTTAGCACAGCACTTATCTAACGTCTTTGATATTCCTAAATGCATTTATTTTCAAATTAATGAACAAATTTTTGATGGGATTTTGCCTCTAGCAAAGAACTTTAAGAACAACAAAAAGGTGCTAAAGATTGATTAATGGATTGATTGAATGATTGATTGATTCAGCGATATTTTTTGCACACTTCCAAAATCAGCACTCGTGTGTGTTACATATTGTTGTTTTAAAGAGGTACTTCACATTTCATTTCTACTTACAATAGTTTCTATTGATTTGCTTATACATTTGATTTTGTTTATATATTTTTCATACTGGGTCTTCTTCTTATTTAAATATTTTGTAGTAATATTTTATGTTATATTTAGTCATTTCTTCCTTCCATATTTATATTTATACTGGCATGGGGCAACTGTGACCATAAAGTTCCCTCTGGTATTAATAAAGTATTTCTAATTCTGACTGATTGATTAACTATAAAAAAAAAAAAGACTCTCAAGCTGCTGCTACAAAGCTGAGGACAAACGTCACCTCGTGCTGTGGTCCACACACGTTTGGTGGCCTGTGTGCGTGTGCGTGTGTGTGTGTGTGTGTGTGTGTGTGTGTGTGTGTGTGTGTTCCTCAGTTATTGTTGATACACTTCACACTTAATTTCTAAGCAGCACAATGTGTCAGATTGCAACCGCGAACACAATAAACTCTGGGGAGCAGAATTCACACACACACACACATAAACACACACACACACATATACACACACACACACATATACACACACACCGCACAGGAGGCGCAGCAGGACCGTGCAGCGGCGGCGGCGGCGGCTCCTCCAGCAGCCCCGCGCCGGGTTATGACTCATAGCCCGCCTGCCACTGATGCCCGAAGCGACGAGCAGCCCCAACGGCCGACGAGCACCAGCCTCCCGCCGCCTCCCCGATCCCCCGCTCCCGCTCCCCCGCTAACCCCCGACGGTGCGGCGCTCCGGCCGAGCCCGACGGGAGCTCCGGAAACTTCCGCCTCTCTCCGGCACTTACGTTTCTTTTTTTGACGATGTGGAAAGAAAAAGTCAGATCTTCCTCGCAGGTGCCTGCTGCTGCTGCTGCTGCTGCTGCTGCTGCTGCTTCTTTCCGGCCAGTTGGTCTCCTCCTTCTCCGCCGAGACGTCGCATCGCTCCCGCCGTCCTGATGGATGGGGGGAAGATCCGCGCGCAGATCGCCCAGGTCGGCCCGGAGCTCCGGGGGAGGGTGTGTGGCGCCGCCGCGGTGTCCGGAGATGGGCAGGCAGAGCCGGGCTCGAGCGCGCCGCCGAGGGTCGGACGAGTCTGGTGGTGTGGATGTCGCTCGGCTTCCGCGAGGGGTGGAGGGCTGCTTTCTCCTGACGCGTTCAGGGACTCGTCGAAAAGTCGTTTTTTTTCCCCTAGTTTGGGCGAACAAGTGCCTCCATGTGGCGTTTTTTTTATATATATATCATTTTGGGTTTGAAAAAAATAATTAAATAAAAATAGGTGTTACGTTGATCTTGAACGCCCAGTTCTACCAAATTTATGAAAGCTCCATAAAAACCTCCTGTGGACCTAAAAAGGAGGCGTGCAATCATAAAAAAAAGTGAGGTTATCAGATGTCTTGCACATCTCGAAATATGGTTAACATTATTATTAACTAACATTAAGCCTCTTAATGGTAACGTGGGCGCTTCTGGGTCAGAAACCAAGCCTACATCTGGAAAACACCTTATAAGTGACTTAAACTAAAGAGGTAGCTTTCAGAAGTAGTCTTAATCCCCTCCTGCCTGCTGGTTTAATCTGGGCCTGTCTCTGAGTTTCCCAGATTAACAAAGTCTTCTGGAATCCAAACACACTTTCATGGATTCAGACATGGAGGAGCGCGCAGCTGCAACATTGCACAATAACGCATGGCAGGAGTATACGGAAAAGAATAGTAAACAGCAACTGAGCGCTAATACTTTTGTTTTGTTTTTTTTACTTTAGCTCACTATTTTGACATCTGCATTTGATTGCTTGGCAGGGGATGCCTGTTTACCTTCATCCCATTACTCTTAAAACAAACAAGCTGTGCTTCCTACTTCACTGCATTTTTTTTTAATCTCCGGGATTGGATTAAAGATCTTTACATGAAGAAAGAATAGGATTTAACGTCCATGTAATTTCTAAAGACTCATACATTAATTATGTATATCTAAATACATAAACAGGGCAGATATTAGCAATACTTTAAAAGAAAGAACTGAGCTCTAATTGTTGGATACTTACCTTTTTTTTTTTTTTAAAAAGTCAAAATAAAAAATATTTTATCACACAAAGTCAATAAATGTGATTTTTTTTCTTTTTTGCATTTAAAGTTTAAATATAGTGATAGGTAGTGAAGGAAAAGCCTAAATTACACGTTTTGAACGTTCACATCGCACTTCAGTGACATGCAGCCGCACGCCAGACACAGAGAGATGATAATTCCTGCAGCATTTGAAGGCAGCATCTCACTACATATGCAGACTACAGCTGATCAAACCTGGAAAGATGTGATCCTGCCAGGTCCTAAAGTCCCACATGCTAGCTCCTCACTGGCTTATGGCTCAAATGTTCAACAGGTGGAAGCATAAAAATCTCATATTTTCAAAACTCAACAGATAAGTTTTTGTTCTTGGAGGAAAATGCAGACAAAACGCGCACGCACACACACACACGCAAACACACACTCAGTCTTGTTTTCCCGCAGCAATAAAGCTGCAGTTTGTTGCTAACGTTGTTTCCACACTCATCCTTTATTTCCACAGCAAATCCAATAATCTGTTTGGAAAAAAAAAACAAAAAAACTAAATCAACAGTAGAAGCTAAAGAATGGTGGTCAAACGGCGTGGCACGCGAAACGCTCGCAGCCTTTTAACATCGTTATCGTTTTTGCAACATGTTCCACTGACCTCCTTAATTGAAAGAGTGGGTTGCTAGGAAACAGCGGGCGTCCATGCTCATTTTGTGCGAGTGCCTTGGAGTCAGAGTACAACCAGGAGGAACCTTGAAGCCATTTTGACTCAACGAAGCCACATGAATGGTCTCTTTTTCGTGTGTGTGTGTGTGTGTGTGTGTGTGTGTGTGTGTGTGTGTGTGTGTGTGTGTGTGTGTGTGTGTGTGTGTGTGTGTGTGTGCGCTCGCTGAGATGCTATCAGCTGCCGCACAGCTGACTCGGCGGGCCTCGGCGCGCCTGCCCCGACTTCCTGCGTCTGCCCTGACCCGCACGTGCTCTCGGCCAGATAGCGTTTGATTCCTGCCTCTGGTTGGTTCCGCTGCAGCAGTGGCTGCTTGGGTGCAGGTTTAACGTGTGTGAGTTTAAGACGGTGCGCCGAGCGAGAAAGGAGGCGACACCCGCCAGTTCCAAGTCAGAGAAGGAGAAGAAGAAGAAGGGGAAACTACAAAAATAAAGGTTTTAACTTTCCTGCATCACGTTGGACATGTTTGTGCATTTGGGCCAAATTTGCATTTCGGAGTTTTTTGTTAAAATCTTTCTTGGCAAATTTTGGGGTTCAAATTCAATTTTTTTTTCTAATAGATCAATAGAACACCCTGAAACAAAAATTAGTACCCTCCTAAGTCATATATCCACTCCCAAAAATTGTGACAAAAACGTTCCAGATGAATATTTTTCTGTTTTTTTTCCTGCATGAATCTTAAACCACTTCCATGCTGCTCGAAACTACCAAAACATTCAATCATTTTGAGGATTTAACACTTTAAATGCCAGTTTCATTATTTGATGTAAGCGTTGTTTGTTTGTTTTTATGAAAAAAACCCACAAAAAATTAGTTATTTTAAACATAACAACTGTTGGGAGGCTGGGGAATTTTCTTTAAACCAGTATTGGATATGTCAAAGATCAACCAAAATCCTGAATTTGATGCCTTATGAGTTTTTGTGTTTTTCATCATGTTAAAAGAAGGATAGGTTTTAAAACAAATGAGTATTTCACAGGTTGTTTTTTTTAGGTTTCCACTGAGCCTGCCTGCATGTTTATGGCATAATTAAAGAGAAAAACAGAAAAAGCTTCATCTCAGATTCTGTTTTTGGCCGGGCTCTGGCTCTCCTGGCGTTTGGCGGTGGAGCATCTGGGGGCTCGTGAAGGGAAACAAAGCAGCGGGGACACTGAAATGTGGGTCGGGCCGGGTCCATTAAGAGCTTTAAAAACAAGTAAAAGGACCTTAAAATCAATTCTGGAGGACTCGGGGAGCCGGTGGAGGTCAGCCAAGGCTGCAGTGATGCGTCCGCTCTTTTTTTGTTGTTTTAGCTAACAGCCCCGCAGCAGAGTTCCGAATAAGCTGCAATCTGACCATGGAATTTTATTTATTTATTTATTTATTTTTTTGGGGTGGGTCGACCCATAAAAAGTGCATCGCAACAGCCCAACCCACTAGAGATGAAAGCATGAATGAGTTATTCTGCATCTTGTCGAGCTAAAAAAATGGTCGAACTTTAGCAATATAACGAAGAAGCAGGAATGAGGTTTTGGTCACTTTGTTAAAATGGGGCTTAAAACTTGAAACTGTACTTTGAATTTCATTTCCACTTCATATAATTTCTTTTGATTTTATTTATATATTTGATATCTTTGGATATTTCTCATAGTGGGTCAATTTTCTATTTTTTAATACTTGTTATGTTTATATTTATACTCTCACTTGGCAACTGTGACCATTCAATTTCCACCGAGATGAACAGAGAAAAGTAAATTAATTTTAAAAAGTGAATAAAAAGTATTTCTGATTATGAAAACTCAGATCAATACCCTCATGCTCATTTGCCCATATGAGTGAAAAATCAGCTATCAGGCTGGCTTTTGCTCTTACGAAGGACACATTTAGATTATTGAATAATTTGTTTTACATATTCATTTAGAAAATAATGGCAGGGTATTTGGGTTTTTTTGCCAATAGCTTCCATGTCATGCGGCCAAGTGAATCCAAATAAATATTGGGTATCATTACTACTACTCCACACAATTGCTTTGATGGAACTGTACTTCTTATTAGCTATGTTGTTGTTTTTTTCAAATTTTTTGTTATAAATTTCTTCACTTTTTCATTTAAACGATGGTATTGGTGGACGTATTCAGGGGGTGACGTTGCGGCATGATTGATTGTGGTGGGCCGGTCGGAGTCAAAATGTTTTATTTTTGTCCCAGTCCAGCCATGGACATGAATATGAACACCAGCAATGAATTCTGGGAAGGAGCATCACAGACATGACAGAGAGAGATTGGTCTTCCTCTTTCTCTGTAACACATTGAGAAGTAAAGTGTTTCCCTTCACAGCTGCGCGGTGCTTTTAATTTGGAAACCTTTCCCACTGACAGGACCCCGGTTAATCTCCAAATCAAATTCTACAGGCTGCATCTCAGTCGTCATGGATACCACGCGCCTCTGCACACGCGAGGAGTGCCAAGGCAAAACGCTCCAGCCAGCCCCGATGACACACATCGAGGTTTAGATGTGTGTGTGTCTCCGGGCACGCTTGCGTGTGTGTTTTGAATGTTGTCCGTCTGTGTGTGTGTGCACGCGTGTGCGTGTGTGTGTGTGTGTGTGTGATCGCACATGTGCTGATCTCATGCTGATGTGGTCAGGGTAAAACTTTTTTTTTTCTGCCTGTTGCCATGGAGACGTAAGAGCGGCTTCGGCGTGTCAGCGCCTCGCTTGAAATCGGAACCAGAGAAATTGCTGACAAGAAGAAGAAGAGGAAGAAGAAGAAGGAGAAGAAGAAGAAGAACTGTAATGAGATACAGGGCGATGACAAGATTATAGAAAAGTGGAGGATTACGCAATCAGCATTGAGATTACAAATTCAGTCTATAACTGAGGCACAGATCTTCCCCCCACTCTTTCTTGAGGAGCGCGAGAGGAGTAGAAACTTTGCCAAAGATGACACCTTGTGGTGAAACACAGACATGACAATCAAGCCCAATCAAAGTGAACGGCAAACTGCCCAGTCTGACAATAAATTGCTCTTTTATACTTTATAGTTTAATTTGTTTTGGTTTTGTTTTTGTTTTTTGGGTTTTTTTTGGTGGGGGCGGTGGAGTTGTTAAAAGGGACAATGCCTTTAATAAAACATAATTATGCAACAGCCGTTTTTGCACTCTAATCAAACAGGTCATTTACAAAGTACCAGCTCCGACCCCTGTTAACTAAAACGAAAGTGAATAGTGAAGCAGTTCTTAAATACTGAAAATAAGCCTGAATGAAGGTAATATGTAGGGCATGATCATGCAGGCTGAATATACAGTATTTCCTAAAACATTTCACCAGGCAAGCAGGTTTATATTCAAGACTGACTCATTTCTAATGATTTGACTGAGCTCCCCCCGGTTTCCACAAACAAAGGCCTCACACTTGTCACGTCTTAGCCTCTGCTTGCTGGTTTTCATGCAGTGGCTGACACGCCATGGGAAGTCAGCCGTGACGGCGGCGCCGCCGCAAAATCAGGGGGGTCACGAAACCGGCGCTTTTGTGTGGGAGTCACCGGGCCAAAGCGCTCAGTGTGATCGGTGTGGATTGTGCGCTCCAAGAGGAATGTGTTGAACTACAGCGCGAGCACGTGCTGCCTTTTTTTTTTTTTTTTTTTGAGGTCCTCTCCTCAGAGCAACTGGGGAAACTTTGCCTAAAAGGCTTCCTGACAAAAAGCATGACAGGGGTCCCGCAGGAGAGGCTTTGGGAAATCCATAAAGGGGGCACAGAGAACAGCCGCAAACAGCCTGGTTCGAATCTACACTTGTGTTGGCTTATTGCCTTGCGACAAAAACGGCGTGGTTGGCTTGTGCAGGAGAGGATGGTTTCTTGGGGGTTGAAAGTTTCGCAAGGTCAACAGAGGGTTCTGGCAGAAATCTCTCACCACATACTTCCTCCACGTGCCGAGTGCGGCGATCCCTCCCCTCTGCTTCCTGTTGTCCGCTCCGTCCGAACACTTCCTCCTCCCGCCAACTTTTGCAGATCTGCCAGCGTGCGGACGGGCGTCAGCGGCGGTCCCGCGTGGATCCCCATTCGCTACAGATCAGCGAGCAGACCCTGAAGGAAGAGAGCAAAGTTGAGGCGTGGAGTTTATTTATAAATTTTTGTCCTTAATGAGAAAGTGAAACAAATTCCAATTCTGGTGAAATGGCGCGGCGACTGAGCCTGCTTTGCCGGGACAAACTCTGCTGCTCTATCTGCCTGGAGCTTGTGGAGGATCCGGTGATCGCTCCCTGTGGACACAGCTACTGCGCGGGCTGCATCGGGAGCCGCTGGGATGAAGAGGCTCAGAGGGGAACTTACAGCTGCCCTCGGTGCTCACGGACCTCCACAGCCAGGCCCACCCTGCTGAAAAACACCATGGTTGCGGATTTAGTGGAGGAGCTGAGGAGGACTGGAGTCCCGCCAGCTCCAGCTGATCCCCGCTCGGCCGGACCTGGAGATGTGGCTTGCGACGCCAGAAAACTGGAAGCTTTCAAATCCTGCCTGCAGTCTCTGCTCTCCCACTGTGCTCTGCACCTGTGGCCTCGCCACGAGTCTCCTAAATCCAGAGGGCGAGAGCATCCGCAGCCCAACGGGGAGCTGCGGGAGAAAATCTGCTCCAACCACGATGAGTTCATGAGGGTGTTCTGCCATCAAAAGTGCGTCTGTCATCGTGAAGGTCATGAGGCCGTCTCGGCTTCAGCGGACGGGACTGACCACGGGGGGCAAAGAGTCCAGCGCACGGGGGAACGTGTGAGGGTGCCTCAGCAGGACAAGGAGGAGGAGAGCATCAGCAGCTTTGCAGATGTAACAGAGAGGAGCTCCGCTGAGCTGGTTCATCTTAGCAAGAGCGGAGGCCCTGACACGGAGCGGCAGGCCGAATCCCGGCAAAAAATCCAGATCAGTCGAGGCGTGAATTCTCAGGAGAAGCTGCAGCAAGAGCCTGGACCTTCAGACACCCCCACCGTCAACGATGAATGCCTGAAGCACTTTAAGGAGGTGACTGCGGCAGCGTCAGGGGTCAGAGGTAAAGCGGAGGAGGTCCTGAGCCTTGGCAAGCTCAAGCCGGACCTCTTCACGGAGCCGAGAGGGCCGAAGACCAGAGCCGAGTTCCTGCGGCGTTCCCGCCAGCTCACGCTGGATCCAAACACAGCCAACGCCCGGCTGCTGGTGTCCGAGGAGAACAGGCGGGCGACGGTGATGACGCGGGGAGGGCCGCCCCAGCCTGGCCACCCGGGCCGATTCGCCGACATGTTCCAGGTGCTGAGCGCGGAGAGCGTGAGCGGGCGCTGCTACTGGGAGGTGGAGGTGGGCGAGTGCGAGGTGGCGGTGGCGGTGGCGTACGGGGACATCAGCCGGGCCGGCTACGAGAGCGGGTTCGGGAACGACGGCAAGTCGTGGGCGCTGGAGTGTTTCGGCGGCGGTTACGAGTTCAGGCACGACGGCAAGAAGATTCTCCTCGGCGGCCCCCGGAGCGGCAGGGTGGGCGTGTACGTAGACGAAGAGGCGGGCGTCCTGTGCTTCTTCAGCGCCGACGCCATGACCCTCCTGCACAGGGTCCAGACCACGTTCACGGGGCCCCTCTATCACGGGCTCGCCGTCTTCGGTTCAGGCGGTGACGGAGCCGCTGCCGAGCTCTGCAAGCTGGACTAGACGGCGGGCGCTTCCGCTTCGTCAATGGGAAAATAAAATCTGTGACGATATATACGCCAGTTTTGGCTAATGCAGTCTTAAAACGCGGTATTTCAGTGCAATTTTGTGATGTGGAGAGCAAAACTGCTGGATTCACAACCAAAGGAAGCGTCATAAAAATGTCTCAGTCGCCTTCTCTCTCAGCCATCTATGTTTGCATGGGCCACGATTGCAAAAATCTGGTAATTTATCGATTCAAATAATTATTTAATATGTGATAATTTATTTTTATCTATGTACTGTAATTTTTCTGTAATTGGGTTAAAAAATTGCTCCCAATTTCCTATTTTTTTTTTCCTAATTAGTCATTTAATTTTCAATTTCCAGCCAATTTTCATGCTATTTCTTATTAATTCACTAGGGGCCTTTTTCACGTGTGTTTGAAAGAGAGTGAGTTAGCTGCAGGGGAAAGGTGATTTTTAAGAGGATAAAAAGGTACAGATTAATGATATGCATGTCTGGAACCTGCAAAAATTTCTGGGCCCTGAACATGAAATCATCCTAAACTTTAATGAAACTTAATCAAGATTCAGAGTTACTGTATTTTTTTTCACACTAATGATAATTTTTTTGTAATAATTTCCAAAATGTATTGGCCTCGGGTACATATTTTGCACTGTAAAAGGTAACAGCAGCAGAATCAAGCCATATTGCATTTTTTATTTTTCTAAGAGTTGCACTGTGATTAAGTTTACATATTTTACTACTTATACAATGTTGTATTATATTTTTATGTAAACATTTGCACTCTCACTTTGCATAATTACATGGAAAAATACTTTTACTTGAATAATAAAAAAAAAAAATCTAACCTCGCTCTCTCTTGGTAGAAAGTAGTTTTAAACCTTGTTTTCATGCGCATGCTCAGTCGTAATAATCATATCACAGGTACTAATAGCATGACAGTGACTCCTCACTTGGCTTCATTAAGTACATTTTGATGATGATAGATGGAAATTGCCGGTGCTTTTTTTTGTTTTTTTAAAGGATTTTAGTACTCCGCAATGCCCCTGTCACGTAAATGACAGTTGGATTCAATTCAAGCCTTTATTTATACGCAAGGTGCATTTGATATCTTATACCACATTCCCCATTAATGTAGAAATTTAAACCATTTCAATCAGTCTCATAAACTCTCATTTAAACAGACATTATATACACCGCTCAAGCATAACATTATGACTCCATGTTTCCCATCAAATATAATGCAACAGCCCTGCAATAAATTCTCCCTTCAGGATGAGTTTTCTGTTAAATTTTTGTTGAATCTTTTGCTGACATATATGAATGATTGTTATTGGTAATTTAATTTGTGATGCACTTGAGCTGTACTGGGTTACACTGAGACGTGCCCCTAATATTTTGATCATCTCACTCATATGAATGACAGTGACAAAATATTAAAGACACCTCTCTGTATCATACTGTACAGTTCAAAAGCATCACAAATTACAGTCCCAGTAATAATTAGATGCGCGAGTGATGGGACCCTTCACTCATACTAGAATCAGTGTGTTATTGTGCCTTTTCTTTCATTTTTGTTAAGAATAATGTTTTTTTTATTGTACACACAAGAATGTGTACAAGAATGTTTCACTTTTTAACATTTAGAGCACCTTCAAACATTCTTTGAACAATAACAACTGAAAAACAAAGAAAACTGATTGTTAACATTCTTCTATTACTGTGTTGTGTGCATTCTATTCCGTGATTCTATTGTTTTACGGGTCATTTTTGACCCACTTATGGGAGCTTGGAGTAGTAATATAAAAAAAACTATAATTTCTTAAAATATATAAAAAGGTAATTTCAGATTTCAAACAGCATTATATCAAAACAAGCTTTTTGAGCAACACCCGATATATAAAATAATTATTTTTCGTTCTGAAAAATATCGCAAGAAATCAACCTCACCGGGTTTTTTTTTTTTTTGACCCACTTGTGCATCTAAAGCGGGTTAAAAAAAAAAACCGGGCGGAACGTTTCTGCGGCGGCGGCTGCACCCGCCCGGTGTGTTTACGGTGCGGCGCCCCGAGACAGAACGCGGAAGTGAAGCTTGTTTTTGTTGACGTCCCCTCGCCTTCGCCCCCGCGCAGTCCGGCCCCGCTTCGGTACCGCTTTCGAGGGGTAGGGGGGGTCAGAATGGCGGTGAGCGCGGTCCACCTGGAGTCCGACGCCTTCCTGGTGTGCATGAACCACGCGCTGAGCACCGAGAAGGAGGAGGTGATGGGCCTCTGCATCGGGGAGGTGGAGACGGCGCGCATCGTCCACATCCACTCCGTCATCATCCTCCGCCGCTCGGACAAGAGGAAGGACCGCGTGGAGATCTCCCCGGAGCAGCTGTCCGCGGCCTCCACGGAGGCGGAGCGGCTGGCCGACATGACCGGCAGGCCGATGCGGGTGGTCGGCTGGTACCACTCGCACCCGCACATCACCGTGTGGCCCTCGCACGTCGACGTGCGCACGCAGGCCATGTACCAGATGCTGGACCAGGGCTTCGTCGGCCTCATCTTCTCCTGCTTCATCGAGGACAAGAACACCAAGACGGGCCGCGTCCTCTACACCTGCTTCCAGTCGGCGCAGGCGCAGAAGGGCTCCGAGTACGAGCGCGTGGAGATCCCCGTGCACGTCGTGCCGCGCGAGGCCATCGGCAAGGTGTGCCTGGAGTCGGCCGTGGAGCTGCCGCGCATCCTGTGCCAGGAGGAGCAGGACACCTACCGCAAGATCCACAGCCTGGCGCACCTGGACCCCGTCACCAAGATCCACAACGGCTCCGTGTTCACCAAGAACCTGTGCAGCCAGATGTCGGCGGTGAGCGGGCCGCTGCTGCAGTGGCTGGAGGACCGGCTGGAGCAGAACAAGCAGAGCATCGTGGAGCTGCAGCGGGAGAAGGAGCGGCTGCTGCAGGAGCTCACGGCCCCCTGACGGCGCCCCCCCTCGGGAGGACGCCGCCTTCCCAGCTGTGGGTGGGAAAGTTTGGAGAATCCATCACACACCCAGGATTGGTCCCCGCGGTGAATCGTATTCGATCCACTCAGGGCGAAGTTGTTCCGTGTCACTAAATAATCTGCCAATCTCAAGTTAGTTGGAGGGGGAAAAAATAAAAAAAATAAAACGAGAAAAGCTGCAAATCCAAACCCTTGAGAAGCTGGAGACGGATCAGAGTAGATCTCACCCGTCTCAGCACCGTTGTTCTCGGATAGCAAAAGGCTTAACATTGGGGCAGTTTCTTTCTTTTCTCTTCAGTTTTTAAAATGTTCTATTTAAGTGTTCAGCTTCTCAAATATTATTATTAGCCCCCCTTTTGCTTTTGTAAGGTGAATATTTTTTGTTTGGTTTTTTTTTTTTTTTTTTAGACGACCAATAAAGCAAAACTTGGCCCGCAGATGCTGGCAGTCGTTATTCTCTCAGTTATCTCTCACGTTAACCGGCCCGTTCAGCCTCCTTTTGAGACGACGCCACAGTTTTCTGGATCGCAAAAGCGTTTTTTATGGAAAATAATGGCCCAGTAACCAGTCACGTCCACTCCGGCGTCAGCGTTACAGCCATTCACATCCTACTCCTCCTATTCACATCCCGAATGTATGAACTCGAGTGTGGCTAAAGGGTGGAAAAAACCCACACAAGCGGCAGCTGGGAACAGGCGGCGGTGTTCCCAGCGGATGGACCGGCGGGGGAACCTGCCTTTGGATGACTGTGGATGAACTGTTCACGAGGACGGTGGCGCGTTTGCGTGTGTGTGGCTGGTCGCTGGTGAACCCGGGTGACTTACCCAAACCCTCCTCTCCACCCCCCCGACCTCTCCTACGATAAACGCGATACATTTATAAAATATAATGCAACGTTCTTGCGATAAATTCTCCCCTCAGGAGGTGTATCATGTTGAATTTTTACTGAATCTGTTTGAGAGGTATTGACATATTTGAATGATTGTTATTGGGAGTGTAATTTGTGATGCTGTTGGAACCTATACTGGCTCATACTGAGAGGTGTCCCTAATATTTTGGTCACCCCACTCACATGCATCAGGGTTTCAAAAGTTTAGGGACACTTTTCTCTATATTGGCGACTGACCACATGTTTACCATAGAAGAAAATAATGAAACGTGAAACGATGCATTCTCAGGTTATACTGAGAGGTGTCCCCAATATTTCGGTCATCCCTCTCTCATGTGCATTAGGGTGGCATAATATTAGGGACACCGCCCAGTGTAACCCAGTACGGCTCAACAGCATCACAAATCACAGTCCCAATAACGATCCTTAAAATATGTCAACAGTTCTCAAAAAAAATTAAATAAGAATACAACATAAAACTCCTGAGGGAAGAATTTATTGCAGGGCTGTTTCATTAAATCTTGTGTTAAAAATGCAGTGGTCATAATGTTATGGCTGATCGGTGTAGTCGGTAATCAGTATATAGTCAAATCAACCCTTTCGCCCCACAACAGCTTCTTGAAGTGGACCGTTAACATCCCAAACCTGAGAAGACGTGCAGATTTCAGCCATGTCCATCTCATACAGCGATTACTCCTCAAGATCTTTGACCGCACACCGTCGCCAGTGAAATCCCAAGATTCTTTGCAACTGCAAAGTCCAGACACATTCTTAAGATGTTGCCGCGCCACGTCCTCCCCCGTCTTTACGCCAGAGAGGCGCTTTTCACACACGGTCCTGTGACTAACCTGCAGCCAGTTAACCTCGTTAATTGTGAGGTGTTTGGTTAGCACCCCTCACCTTTCTGTTGCCGCCCTCCCATTTTTATTTTTATTTTTATTTTCAGTTTCCTCATTTGAAGTGTGCTTTTTTCGATTAAATATGGGATTTCAGTGTTTAGAAAAATCATCACTTTTTTTTTATCTTTTCATCTTTTACACAATCTACCTACTTTTTTTTTTTAAATAGGGCTGTAGATTTTTACGACTGCTTGAATAAGATTCTGAAATCAGGGCCCATCACTCAAACACTCTCACGAGAAGAAGCACACCTCCATGTATTATGCAAATTTAAACTCCTGCTCCAAACTAATGATTTACAATCTACAATCAGCCATAAAATTTTGACCAGAGCATGTTGTGAACAAACATACACACATACACACACACACACACACCATAGAATATGATCTAACAGTCAAGAGTTTTATGTTGAATTTTTATTGAATGTCTGTGAGAGAGGTGTTAACATATTTGAACGATTGTTATTTGGACTGTAGATTGCGATGCTGTACTGGGTTATACTGAAAGGTGTCCCTAATATTTTGACACCCTAAAGCATATAAGTGAGACCAAAATATTAGGGCCATCTCTCTCAAACAGATTCACTAAAAATTCAACTTTAAAACTCCTCCTGAAGGGAGAATTTGTTGCAGGACTGTTGCATAATGGTCTGTGATAAACGTGCAGTGGACATAATGTTTTGGCCGATCGGTGTATGAACCCAATTTTGTCTCTGCATGGCACACACACACACACACTTCACACAGTCTGATTTTTGTGCAAATACACATTGCTCCGCTTCTACTTCTACTACACCAATCTACTTTAATTATATCATCTGGCTTTGATGGGGTTTTTTTTTTTTATAGATATTGTTAAGTACAACAGAGAAATTCAGTCACCAAACACAACATGCAAGACCAGCATGGCACTCTGATGCAAATATTTATTTCCTCAACCATATAAATTCTTAAGTGTGAGCTTTGACATGACAGATGAAACTGGAAAAAAAATCATAGCCCTTATCAAGTATATTTGTCAAATTTTTAGTCCAAGTACTAAGTAATACACTGATACCTTAATATAACACAGCTGAAGCACCTCAGAGGGATACAGGACTTCACAGCGCTTATTTCAAGAAATTTTAATTATGAAAAGTACGTTTTCATTTGCTTCACTGGTAGATTATTATGAGCAAAAAGATGGGACCAGAAATTAGGACTAGACATTGTTGCTGTGGTGGATTAGCGCCCTGCCTGCTGCTGAGCTCTGTGCTCTAAGCTCTCTTGACAGACACCCCCAGTCCTGGCGTGATGGTGTGTTTTTGATCCGTGGGGGAGGACAGAGGGCCGATGGGGGGCAGCGGAGCCTGGACGACAGGAGGGATGTGGCCCCCTTTGCAGGACAGAAGGCCGATCTCTCGGAGCAGGGCCTCGATCTGCTGGGATTGTCTCCCCACCAGCTCCCGAAGCTTCGCGATATCCTCTCTGTCAGCGCGCCGGTTGCCGTCCTGCATCTGCCTGCCCTGAATGCACACACACACACACACACACACGGAATCCTTCAAATCTCTGTCACTAGAGGGAGCACAGGGCCGCCGCAGACAGCCATGTGATACGGCAATCAGCCATAACATTATGACCACCCGTGTAAGTTTTATGTAGGTCGCCCTTTCGCTGACAAAACAGGCCCGACCCATCAAGGCCTGGACTCAGCTAGACCTCTGAAGACGTCAGCAGCAGATCCTTGAAGTCCTGTAAGTTGTGAGGTGGGTCCACCACAAATCGGACTTGTTAGTCCAGCACATCCCACAGACGTTATTGTGTTCCTCAAACGTTCCTGACCC
>CAAKHG010039468.1:0-15408 GCA_901007715.1 Dactylopterus volitans | reverse complement strand
AAAAAACAGTTGTATGATAAGAGACTATCAAATGACGCACAGATGTCAGAGATGAAACTATCCCATCGACATCATCAGTCCTTTTGCTCGCGTGGTTCTGTTCTTTTTTTTATTCAGTATTTTATTTTACACACCTCTAGTTGCGAGTCTTTTCTGCGAGTCTGCCCACAAGAATATTTGTTTGTGTTTTGACGTCATTTGTGTCTCCTCGGATCAGACTCCACCTGCTGCTCCAAAGGCAGCGGGGGAGCAAGGCCACAAAAGCGTCGCGAGTGACGCCGCAGTGAGCGCCATCATCAGCTCCTTGCAGCAGGCGCAGGGACTGAACGGAGACACCTCTCTCAACCAGTGAGTGTCACATCCAACCCCTAAATTATAACTTGCCTTTCTGTTTTTATGGTGTTGTTTTTCTGTCTCATCTATGACATTTCGGGCCTGTTCTCCCCGCAGATCACTCACGCCTCAACCGGGCCCCATCCAGCCCGTTCAGGTCGGTGTCAGTGACCAGGACCAAAGCAAAGCTGCACCCGCCGTCCCCGCCAGCTGCGTCACCCCAACGCAGCCTGCATGGAACCCATTCGATGATGACAACTTCTCCAACCTCACTGCAGAGGAACTCAAACCTGGCGACAAAACGGGTAACATTTGAGATCATTGAGTGTGCAGTATGTTTTGGTTGTTTGACGCAAATGGTAAATGAGGGAGTTTTCCCCTTTACCAGACCTGCAGTCAGAGTCGGAGTCGTCCAGCGAGGAGCTGATACCAGGCTTACAGGCCTCGGCAGTGGAAAATGCACCACAAGACGCTGGTATGTCACGCGGCACCCTTTGGACTGTCAACAATTTCAGTGATCGCCTGCCGTGTTTTTAAATCGTGCCGTCATTAATGATGATAATGAATAATAAAATAGTTTAAACGTTTTATGTATTGCGTTTATCAAGGATGTAAAGCATTGTGTAATGAAGTACAGTCAGTACGTTGAGTTTTTCAAACGTGTAGCTGTCATAACAAAGTCGTTGCTGTGAAACGTTGTCGCCGTTTCTCAGCTGAGAGACCACCTGTGGATGTGGATTCAGGAGCCTTGCTGCTGGCTGTCCCCGATAGCTTCCGTACCCTGGAACTGCTGGATGCCCCAGGTAAACATCTCTGTGGTCCATGCAGGTTCTTTGCCTTCTACTCGTTTATCTTTAGTGGAAGTACAAATCAGCAGCTAGCTTAGTTTCAAATCGGATAAAGTGTTTAAAATTGATAAGAATCACCTACGTTTCTCTTCATTGATGCACCTTTTTTTTCTTTTTTTTTTTACATTTTATAATTTTATTAATTAAAACCAGTAGAGAGACATCACTGGAAACTAAGATCAGCAATCTGTGGTCCGCATCTGAACTCTGATACTTAGCAGGAATTTCAATTAAGAAGTCAAGCAGTTGTTTAATGGCCTTCAAGTAACTGAGACAATTTTATTTACACAATTTTAGAACAGTATCATATCTTTCGTTTATCTTTATCTAGCTATGTTATCATGTTTCTTTATATCAGCCCTTTTATGCTCGTGTCTTTCTCACTGATTCTTCGTCGACCTTCAGAGAAGCTGATCGAAGGACTGAAATCTCCGGACACGTCTTCCCTCATGCTTCCCGACCTGTTGTCGTTGTCCGATCCGTTCGGTGGTTCCATGGAAGAGTCTGCAAAAGGTGTGTGTCTGCTCCTTTAGTAGGCAGCATGTTTCAAAATGTGTATGGGTCCACCTTGGACACATTCCACTCACACTTTTTGGTCAGTTTCTGCAGTTCAGGCAACCCGATGCTTTCAGTATTCTGCAGGGCAACTTTTAGACTGATGAAATGTATTCGTTATTTGCAGTGGGGAAGTCCTCTGAGATATCATAAGCGTTAATAAGTTTTAATGATGAGTGGAAGAACCCGTTTCCTTATCCACACTGAGTTCTTTTTTTTTGTTTCTCTTTGCCTTCTCCTGAACCGGATCTAGACCCCCTGACTGCAGAAGACTCTCTCCTGGGCTGCTCCCTGATCTCTGCTCCGTCTGCCCCTCTAGCAGGCGGCAGCGCCACCTCCTCTGTCTCCTCCGCCCCCACCTCCGCCGCCTCTGTGTTGGATGATTTCAGCCTGTTGTCTGGAGATTCTGCACCGCATAAAACGGGTGAGGATCGAACGGACGCCTGTTAAGAGTATCAAAACCCTGCTTCTGACAGAGCTGTGTCCCAAGTGTGTTATTGGACGTGAAAACTGTTGTATGTGAGAATCGCAGACCTCCACTGAGGCCAATCGCCCACTCCTCCATTATATGCAATCCCTACGCAGCTGAAACCATACTGAGTGTGTTTGAAGTTTTATGTTTTTTTTCCATATAGTCTATGTGATATAATCTGATTAACTGAAATGAAAGTACTTACAATGCCCTATTTTGAATTGTTAAAGAAAATCAGAAAAAAAAATATCCTGGATTTGCCCCAATAAATTAATGAATTCTTGCTGCACTCCAGCACCGTGTTTCTTGGGAATTGCCTCGGAGGGTATTTGCATAATCCCGCTAATGATCAGATAAACAAACAAATCAGACACAGCCTCCTCTGGAAGAGGTAATAGTCTTTAAAATGGCAAGAGGATTTTGATTCATCACAATGGAAATGTGGGCTGTCTGACCTTCATTGAAGACGTCTCGTTTTGCATTACAATTCTGTCGCTCAGTCTGGAGGATGCACGCTGGGATTCACCAGCAGCCCATGAATTTCCTGTAAGATGCTTCCCAACACCAGAGGGCAGAAAAGAGCCCTGGCAATCGGCGTCCTTTTGCGGTTGAAGTTTCATTCTCACTTTTTCACATGACTTCAAGAAGTGAAGTGAAAAATAGCTAAGTGTTTCTCTGTAGAACAGAGTCGTGCGTCCGCGACTGAGAGCTGCGCAGCTGCAGATGAGTCGCCGGTTCTTGGCGGTTGAACGAAAGCATTTGACAGTTTGACTGAGCCAGCTCTGAATCAGAGCCTCAACTGCGTGAGCACCAGCTGCACGATGTGAATTACCGCTGATCTGCTCGCATCATAATACTTTATCGAACTGCCTTTGTTCCACTGGAGAGCAGCAGATGTGAGTTTGTAATGACTGACGGTTTTATGAACATTTTTAGTGGAGGAAGACGTAACAGCATCGCAAGCCACTGTTGCATTACTTATAATACATACACAAATCTCATACTTTTCTTTCTGCGCTGTACAGACTCGTCTCTCCTGATCTCCGACTTTGAGCCCCAGCAAGCCAGCGCAGAGGCCGGCACAGAGGACGAGTTTGATCCCATTCCCGTTACAGGACGAAAGAATTCCCAAGGTAAGCCTCTGCAGTTTCCACAAGGAATCACAGGTTGGGTTCACTTGAAAATGTTTTTTTTTTTTTTTTTTTTTTTTTTAAGGATTCATTGTCACACTTTAGGAAGCGGTTGCATGCCAATTTGCTACATAATGAATGAAAGTCGAACATAACAGGATCAGGTGCCTGCACTATTTTTCACATCCTCAGTTAAGAATGTTGACAATCAGTGAGGTAAATGGGTAAATTTTGCCCTCTATTTCTTTCTTCCGTTCTCCAACTCTCACCCCCTCCTTGACTGCTGTGTCTGCTCGTTGTGACTCCTCCTCCTCCTCCTCCTCCTCCTCCTCCTCCTCCGCTTCTCCTCCCCCCTCTGTTCGCCTGTATTTGTCTCGTCCCCCCGCCTCCCCTCCTGTCTCTCCGGCCAGTTTCAGGTGGCCACTCTCGCAGTAACAGTGGCGGCTCTGAATCCAGCCTGCCCAGCTTGGCCCGCTCCCTGCTGCTGGTGGACCAGCTCATCGACTTGTAGGCGACCCCTCCCGTAGAAGCTGTAACACCGGATTATAGACTGGCATAGCATAACAGCAATCAACACTGTTGTCATAGCTAGCTTCCTGCACCCCCCTGGCTGTCACCTCCATTCTAGATCCCACAGTAGAAACGTCCGCCGCCATTTACTGCTTCGTCATCCCCGCCCCGTCCGCCTTATTAATTGCATTATCCGGCTTCTATTCACCTCTCGTTCACATTTTCTCTTCATCACAGCCTCTACGCATCACGCATTGCCCACTGGCTAACATCTTCCACTAACGCCATCCTTTCTAAACATTAACCTTTGAACCGTATCGCATTACGTCTAATAGCAAACAATAGAAGATCATTGTTGTAATGTATAATAGGCATAGTTATAAGTGGTTGTAGTTATTATTGTGCTCAAGTGAATTCGTCGTCGTTAGCCTTTATCAAATTTTACTCCCCAGATTTATTTGCACATTTTTAAGAGCAACTGAAATGAAAATGCTTTTTTTTTTCTTTCTTTCTTTCTTGTGTCTACCCCAGCAGACATAAAGGCTCTGTGAATTCAGATACCAAAAAGGAGAAGTTTACATTTTAGATATTTTCTTTTCATTGGGGCTCCCGAGAGTTTCGAACTAACTCAGTAGGAGAACGTTTTTTCGATGCATAAAATCGAATCAATATTAAAGCAATAACATGGCGTTCCATTAACGGCGGAGCAGGCGGCAGGCTGCTGCGCGAACCCGAGAGCCACAACAAACCACATTAGCTCTTTCCTGCTAAAGTTCATCTCATCCTGCCCATGAGCTTATTTAATGAGCCATCCAACAAGCGCCCCGCGGGGAAAAGTACACCGCTAATGTCAGTCTGAAGGCTGCAATGGCTAATTAGTCGCTCGGCACCTTAAAACAGCTCGCAGACAAACCCGCAAAAATGTCTCCCCGGACCCGCTAGATGCTGGTGTGTCACCGCTGTCCAAAATCCACGTTAGCAACATGCTGTCTGCCCGCACCCGCCACCATCAATCAAACAACACACTAACGCACATCTCCCATATTTCCCCCGGTATTGTTTCCAAGCGTAGACCCGCCAATATATTTAAGAACATTCCGCCATTATTTCACCACAAAGAGGGATTATTATGTGTGATTTTAGCAGGACCTAAAATGCAAGAGGACTAAAAGAGCAAATGAAGTTTTGTTTCTTCTGTTAAAGGGAAAATTCTTACATTTGCCAGGTGACCCGAGTTGCACAGTAGCAGAGCCGTTACCGCCGTCAGGGCTGTCGTGCGGTTTACCCCGAACGGTTTAACGCTGCAAAATAACATAGAGTGGGGGGAAGAAAAAAAAAATCTGAGATCCACAAACACACCTCCCGCTTCTTCTCTGGCCTCTTGTGCACCTGCCTCGGAGGCACAACCGTCGCCACCAGAACAAGAGGGGAGCAGGACATGTTGTCCAGAGCAAACGAGTCAAGTGCCATGAGATAATCCGCGAAGCAAGTTGCCGACGACTCTCAGTCTAATCTGCTACACAACAAATTATGCCCGACCGTTCAAGGATCGCATAACTTTGAAATAAGCACCCTTTTTTTTTTTTCCTTTCATTTTCTGGTACTTCTAGCTTTCTTTTGATTTTGTTGTCGAGGCAAGCAATAGGTTGTCCTGTAGTTAAATGACAAAGCAGGGTCATTTAACAGTGTTCATAGCCGTGTGCCATATCAGTAGGAACATGCATGATATCAAGTTAGTGTATCAGGTCGTACACTAATATAACCAACATAATAGAAATACTGTAGCTATAATATAGAGAGTAATTCTGACTGTTCAGGTGATTTACTTTGGCACTAACAGTCCAATATGGCATTTAAAACATGATTTTATTTGCTCACTCTTTTTTTTACATATATATATATATATATCAATACAAACATTCACTCCACATTGTGCAATCCGTCCTACATTCCTGTCATCTGTTTACTTCTCTTTTATGTAAATAGATATCTGCAGTGTCTAATCAACCAATTGGTTATTTTTACCCATGTATATATGAAGAGTCACTGTCATAAAGCTTTACTTGTGGAAAACATTTGCTTTATCTGTGATATATATATATATATATATATATATAATATATATTATATATAATATATATAATATATATATTATAATATGGGTTTCCTGTTTATAAATGTTAATATGAATAGAGTGTTAGAGAATGAATGTAAGAAATAAATATTAGTCTACTATAATAAAAAATATATCTATGATTCTTAACACCATAATCACTGAATAATTATTGAAGAAGAATATATAAATATTTCATTCCTCTTTGTGGAATTGTGTGTTGGGATTTTCTTTTTCTTGGTCATATCTACTAAGTAACTGTTAGTACATTAAAACTAATATCTTTGTTCAACCTGGAGATGAAGGAGCTGAGGCTGAACTCCATGTCTTACTCCACCTCCTCTTCCTTTGTAACAAAGAAAGTGTTATGTGTGTTTACATGGACTGACGAAGGATTATATTTTTATTCAAAACAGTTTGACGGTTTTCTCGGAAGCGGAAGCAGAAAATGTTGGATCCTAGTCCTGTTTCATTTCATAGTCACTGCAGAACTAGGACTTTTCTGAAGTTGTGCTTTGTAAAGCTTTGTTTATGCTTTACCGATATTGGTGACCACAAGAGTTCATATCAAAAAGCATGGCAGTGTTGTTGAATGTCATGTTCATGTGTGTTGGTGTACAGTGTTATGATAAAGTATGTATGTGTGTGTGTGGAGTCGGAATTGTTGGACGTGTTTTTCGGTACTTGTGTTGTTATTTGCTGCAAATATGGCGACGGTGACGTTGTCATTAAAAACTCTTCTGAAAGCACAGACCCCCCCCCCCCCCTCAGCCCCTAAATTCTCTCAGGTAGTAAGAGCGACATCACTCTTATCTGAGAGCTGGATATGTTCCTGGTTCACTATTGGTTTACTCCCCAGTCTCACTCCCCTCTGGAAGTGCAAATCTCTTCAGACAATAAACTGTCCAACTGTAGAACTGCTAGAGAATTTGTGTGGTGTGTGTGATGTGTGAGGGGCTCTGTGAGGTGTGACGTGATGCCGCCGCTGCTGCTGCTGCTGCTGCTGCTTTAGCAGTGGTGTCTTATCAGTATGTCCAGGATATAAAATCATCACTTTCAGTCAGCAATATCAGTGTTTCTGTTGAATCAAACGCACACACACACACACACACACACACACACACACACACAGACACGCACGCATGATTACAATCGGGAGACTGATGCGCCTCCTGTTTTTTTTTGTCGTGTCAGATAGAAATTGTGAGATCTACTTAAAATATTCCATTCCGCGAAGGAAACAAGGATCTATATTTAGTCCACCTATGTTTGGGTTACATGATTGAAGTAATTCACAAATTAATCATATATAAATTAATTCATATATAAATGAACTATAAATGGACAAAGGAGAGAAATTTCATCTTTAAAGCTGTTTTTTGTGCAATTTTGGGTTGTTTTTTTTTAAGTAATTTACCCTCATAATACACACACAGAGTATTTTGAGTAGAGCTCCAATAAATCTCAGAACTACCTAATAAATGGTAATGTAATAAAATCATTTGAAATATGTCCTTTGGTCCAAATATTATTATTATTTATTTTTTTTTTAATTACAGAGGAAGCTGTTTTCATTGCAACGGTGTACTGTAGGTGCTGCATGTGCAACTGAAGGCTTGTGTTTCCATCAGACTCTTTTCAGGATCCTTCCACTCGGTCATTTGCAGTTACTGTCTTGAACCTATGCAACTCCCCAGCTTCTCCCCGTCACCATCAGCGCGCTGTTGTAATCGGTCAAGCCCAGCGGGTAGTGAGATTAGTTCTTGACGGGAAACAGAAGCCTCTCGTTTTCTCTGTTGTTTCACCAAAAAAAAAAAAAAAAAAAAACGAAAATGGAAAAAAACAAACAAACAAAAAAAAAAAATGACGCTGTCAATTCTCTGAATCTATTTCATGTTTTGAGAAGCCTCTTGTGTTTTATGGCCCAGAAACCCCTCGCCCCCCCCGCGTCAGAGCTGTGGTATCGTGTGCTCCTTCTATTTTTGTGAGATAATCAGAGTTATAAAGGGATGGCAAATAAAATACAAATGTGAATGTCAATGTGTCGGGTATTAATTGACAGGTTTTTCTTCCCTTAATTATTGCTCCAAAATGCTGAAGAAATGCACAGGAATACTGTCTCCATCTTGAAAACATGCATACAGCGAAAGGAAAAACATAAAAAAATTCCGTATACGTCAGCATGAGTTTACTTCATCAGGTTTATTACATATGTCACATTTTACACGACTTTGTATTGGATATTTTCAGAATCTCAAAGCCGCCTCTCCTCAAAAATGTGTTTTTAATTTAATAGGTGTTTATTTTAAGAATTAAATTGTAATTTACGTTGTTTTGCTTATTTAAAAATCAAAGCACAGTAAGGTATAGTTAAAGTGTCATTTGCATTACCTGCATGCAGATAATTATGAAGTACTCTCGAGTGTTAAGATTAAGGAACTGTATTCCTGCAGTAAATAATTTTTAATATGATGTGAAAGGGCAGTTTTATTTGTGTAATGCACTAATCACTTTTATTTTGCCGGGGACGCAGGTTATTTCTACTCAGGTAAGACCAAACATCAACCTCTTGCCACTTTTATGTTCAAATTTTCAGTATCTACATTTCACTGACATAAATTGCAGTTGCATAGTTTGGAAACGGTGTCTAGCCGACTTAAATTTAATAGGTTTGTAAAGTTCTTTGGATTAGAAAAGCCGATTTTTCGAAATAGCATCTTTTTTTAATTCTTAAATATCAATCGTTGCTCTCAAATTTCTGGACTGATCAGACTTAATGTCCAACCATCCGAGCTGATTGATGAACACAGTGCAAACTTTTCTCACTAAAATCCGAGTTTCCTCGGATTCTGGCCATTTTCTATCCCTGTTTAATCAAAGGTCAAACGTACTGTAGTATTTAACATCACCAACATACAAGGTGATATCAATTCCATCATGCATGCATGTGACCTGTCCCCCCCCCCCGTCTCTTCCGCATACAGACCAGCAGGGGGAGCTCAGCAGTAATTTTCCGCCAGCCTGTGGCGCCGAGGCCCCTGCGCGCCTCACTGAGGGGAAACAAAAGCCGAGGACGGTCGCGTGCGTCCACGCCGGCCCCCCGTCGGACGAGGCGCGCGGCCGGCAGCGCGTGACGCCGCCCTCCACCGGCCTTCACCCCGCACCTGACCAGCGCGCGTCCCCGCCGCAGCCCCCAAAGAGAGCGGTCACGTGCGACGTCTTCCAGCTGGCCCCGTTTAGAACGCCGGCGAAAGGAGGGACGGCGGCCCCCGGCGGCTCCTCCTTCGCCGAGCCCTCCGACGTTTTCCTCCGGGCGCCGTTCGGAAAGAGGCAGGACGCCGCCAAGGCCGCGGACGCTCACGGGTCGCGGTCTGGTACGCAGCAGGTCCAGACCGGCAAACGGCATCACCTGGGCCCGGTGTCCCCTCCTCTTGCTCCTCACCCTCTCGGTGTCGGGGCCCCTCACGTGCACCCTGAGAGGCCTCTGCTGCAGCAGCCGGTGGCGGTGCACCGGGTGGTCTCCAGGGTGGGTCAGCAGGCCGCCGTCGGCTCCGTGGCAGTGGGGCCTCTGCATTCCTGGACGATAGGCGGAAGGTCCCTGGAGGACCCGTTCACTGCTGCGCCTTTTCAGCCTCGAAGCGCCCAGCAGAAACCCCAGTCTTGAAGCGCGCGCGCAAATTCAAACACTCCAAATGTAGTTTTACACTCATATAAAAGTGAAAGGTCCCGTTACCAGGTGTGCTTGTGTAAACTTCTACCTCAGTCTTGTGATTTGCTCTCAGACTGAGCGCAAGGTCGCAACGTTTCAGCACTTTACAAAGCAGGCTGAACTGTGAGGTTCTCAGGACGGATGAAGAGGGAAAACCTGAGTGACAGGGAATCAACTAGGGATATCAAAAAGGGTTCTGTTTTGAGACTGTAATTTGAATTTTAGTCGAACGAATTTAAAAAGAAATGATTTGGTGTGTTCCTCAGTCTTTAATCGAGAGACATCAAATCATGAAGTGTTACATAGATACACATGTATACAAAGGTATCAGAAAGTAATAGCTTATATGTGAAGTGGCTTTTCTACTACCTTTTTATGTTTCATTATGATTGCAGGCTTTAACTGTATTTTAGCGGTTTACCTTTATTTGTTTACATTCAGATTAAAGATTGTGCCTTTTTTTAATCTCAGATGTGTAATCTTAGTAGTTGGGCGATATTCAGTATCAGCGCTGCAAACCAAAGAATTTCAAGAATAATGGTGAGAAACGTTTGTTCACACAGTTGAAGGAGAAAGAGAATAAAAAAAAACATGTATGTAGCTGTTACATGAAGCACTGTAAAGGTTTTATGAAGACTTAAAAAAAAGGCAGTTGGGCAAAAAAAAAAAACTGCGGCGGATTCACCTGCTTTCCTTTCTTACGATTGTTCAGAGGCTGCTGCTTTCATTTCCCCACACCAACCGCACCAGTGTCACAGCTGTCTTTAAAAGAGATTTTTTTGTTGTTGTTGTTGTTGTTTATTTGTTTGCTTGCCTGCCTTTTGCTAATGAAAGACGTCGTTGTATTGTTGGTGTAAACCGTGCTGCCTTGGCTGACAGTATTTCATTCATGCATGCCGTTTTCCATCTATATTATCTCACTGTTATAAAGGTTGTCGGTGACGATCGGACTTTTTTTTTTTATGTTATTAAAGATTTGCAAATACGAAAGCAATCCTTGTTATTCAGCATTGGTTATTCGCCATGTAAATGGCAGTGTTGAGGGTCTGATTCTGGATTTTTTTTTATTTTTTATTCTGTCTACTTTGAGATGAACATTCAAAGCATTAATTAAGCGCGAGAGACATACTTCTCCCAGCGCCATGTGAGGGTATATGCCATCGGCAGTGTGTCTACATGCCTCACTGGCAGCGATTTTAATACAGCTTCAGATTGTAACCACTTTTAATACCTTTTGCAGAGGAAAATAACCCCACCACCGCAGTGCTGGTTTGCGGAGGCCAAAAAAAGTGTTGCCAGAGGCGTGCAGGAGGTCTCTGATGCTTGGACCGACTTTGCGAGGTTTTTGAGTTGGATGATGATTCCTGGTCCTCCACTTATAAATGCTGCCGCATGTTTTTGCTCCACAGTGGTTTTGTCCCACAAAAAGCGAGAGGCTGTGGGGTGATTTGTAATTTCTGAACAGGGAGGCTTTACACCTCTATGCCGCACCTAAAGTGAGTCCTACTGCCAAAGGGCATTTTTATGTGAAACAATTATAGGTCAATAGTACCTGCTGTTGCGCGAAATGCTTATTGCCCTCGTCTTCTATTGGATGTGGATATCTAGCATCTTTCAAAACACACCAAAGTTTTGACAGTCCGAACCTTAAGTCAAACCAGCCAATCAGTGCAGGTTAATTCCCTAAGTCAGTTCACGGGCTCCACTCCCAGTTTACGACAAACGTTTGCAGTGAAAACTGCATCTGTGTTGACATTTCCTCTAAATTATGTTCTCATAGCGGAGGCTTGAGGTCTGAAGTGTATTTCCAGCAGACCAGACCCCGCTAATTAGCCATCATTGAAATGTTAAAGGAGCACCATGAGGATACAACAGGCAGAGGTGTGATCCAATGACCCGCTCGCAGTAAACGTTCATGTAGCGTGTAGAAATGTTTTTTTCTCCTCTTCTTTTTCTTCCACGTTTCTATTAAAAGTTGCGGTCACCATTCAGCGGCACCCAGACGCAGCAGATGTGATATGAGAGGATGGGCGGCTGGACAGAGGTCAAACGCTGACGGTGGCCGCAGCAGCCTGAAGCTGCGCGGCAGCAAAGATGACAACCTTCTGGAGACCGTTAACTGCCTCCATGAACACTGACTGCAAACAACCGTCTGATCGGGGTGCCTGTCGTCATCCTCAGGCCCAGGATTGGCAAACGGCGAGTTAGGAAATCATTTAGAGGATGAAAATAGCGGAGGAAAAAAGACCGAATCGCAAATCCTTCAGGACTACCGGCAGCGCCACGGACCTATCAATACGGAATGCAGTTCATCTGCTGATTCACTGACTCGAACTTGCACGAGTCAGTAAAAAGGATGGATGATTCATGCAGGCTGAGTGTTCACCCAAACAACCAGCCCAGCAGCTGGATTCTTTCCGACATGTTAACAAGGAAGGTGCATTTTACAATCAGGAGTTTTATTCTTTTGTTTTCATCTATATCAGATTACAAGGGGTAAAAGCGCAAAAGTAAAAAATTTTTTTTTTTTAAACGCAACTTCAAGTGTATGCTATTTCATGTGTGTTTCAATGTCAGGCTGAACCAACCCCCAATAAACCCGCGCAAAATCACGAGTTCGAGGAAAGGAGAAACTTGAGCGTGTGTGAGAGGGAACGTGTCTGTTTTTGTTCAACAAATGACTGAATAGAAGTGTCATGTCAGCTTGGGTTCGATAAGAGATTTTCCTGAACTTGGGACAAAAGGAGGAGCGCATGGAAAACAAAAAAATAAAAGAAAATATACGGCGAGGGAGCCAGTTCATGAGCTGATTTTGGCACGATAAGCGCGCCGTGTTTTTTTTTTGTGTGCGTCAATGGAAATAGATAAGTCTGAGGCTTTATTGGAAATCTGATCGAGGCTGTCTGCTCTTAAGTCTCCGGGGACGACGTGTGTGTGAGGAGACCAGGACGTGTCGTGACATCCTCCCCAAACTAGCACGCAACTGCCATTTGCGGAGTTAGTGAATCAAAAAAAAAGAGCAATGAAGTGGTTGTCACACACTTTAGAAGCACTTTGTCACTCCTCTGTATGACTGGAACAATATTTTCCTGATGACAGAAGGAGGAAAAAGGTGAACCGTCTGCCTGCACAGAGATGGAATCTGCCCAGGTTAAGGCCTAAAAATAGAAGGGGAAAAAAAGCCCCCCCTCCCTAACCCCCATTCGTCTGGCTCAAGTTACCTCTGCACTCTTCCCACATTCAATGCACAAAAACATACTTCACCATTGCATTAACCAGAACAATCTATTCAAACAGCTCGCTGGTGGACGCGGTAAAAGTATGAAGCCGAGCATCTCTTCCAGATCTTCATGCCATCATAGTTGGACGTTGGTTTTATTGCTGCAGTCGTCTGCGTCTGCTGCTGGCCGTTTTTCTCAGACACGCCTCCATGAGCTCACCGCCCACAGGACTGCATGCGTCTGTGAAAGCATTTCCAAATGACAAAAAAAAAAACAAAAAAAAAAACGGGGGGAAAAAAAAGAAAAGAAAAGCATTGAAGCGAAGGAAAGCACATGGAAAAGATATATTCTGATTTATTTTAGTAGATCTGGGTGGAATAAGACTCAGCTGACCGGCTGTTCTGTGGATTGTTGCATAATCCCAAACTTTTAAAAGCAAGTGAAACATTTATTGAGAGTGTGTGAACCGGGTGCCTTATTGTTCAAGCATCCACATTTTCATGCACATCAGGGTTGCAGCCAGAGAAGTGGAATAGGTCCCTAGATTAGGTTTTTCTAGGAGAACCCAGCGTGTGGAGGAACCTGCAGCGAAGAGACCTGGGCCTTCATCCTTTTAAGCGCCAGCAAATAGTAATTCATGAGGGCGATTGATAATCATTGTTTTCGTCTCAGAAGTGACAGTGGAAAGTGTCAGCAGCTGCATAAATGTTGCCACTTTTCCACAAGACATGCTGAATACACCTGTAACATGTCCGGTAATCAATAGGAGCCTAATTTTTATATAACACGGATTGTTAATGCTGTACATTTTAAATCTAATAACCCTGTGTACGCACAGAGGCATCGTTTGTTTCTTTTTTTTTTTTTTTTTTTGGGATTAAACCTCTGCTCAGGTCGAAGGTGGGTGGCGATTCGCCGAAGTAATAAGATGTCACCAGACCTTTATGTAGTAATGAAAAGTCCTGGGTAGGAGTTGTTTTAGTAGGAAAGGCAGGGTTGTTGCTAATAACATTCACATTCAATTATTCCATTCTATTTAAAGCCCCAGTAAGTCATATTGCTAAGCAACAGCAGCTTCTGCAGACACATGTGGCAGTCGCTGATTTTTATCGCCGTGGAGAGGGAACCTGTTGCAAGTGGTGATTAAAGACAGGTTTTGGCACAGTGATATAATTCATGTCATCGTCAAGATGTGGACCCACACAGCCGTTTGGATGCCGTTTGGATGCCGTTTGGATGCCGGTTGTCTGCGCCTGTTAGGGGGTCACGCCTCTGATTGACCTCCTCGCGCCCTCCGTCAACGCCGTCTTCAGTGTAGCCGTTATTTCAGAACGGTCGCTTGGGCTGCGCTGGCCAGCGGAGGCTGCGCAGGAAGTGACACCCTCGCACTTTATAACTCCTCCCTCTGAGCGCTGGACGCGCTGATGTAACAGATTTATCTCATTACATATTATGCGTACTGCATATACTTTCTACTTACTATGAATGTCTAGTTATCTATATTATGTATAATTTTGAAATCATCTATATAATATTTACAATAAATTCTCTATATATTTCATATTTACTATATATAATATATATAGTATTTAGTGTATGGTATACATAAATTAGAAAATAATTTAAATAATTTGTACTTTATATATACTTATATATTTGTATAATATTTACAATAAGTGATTCCTGTTTCCTTTTTTTGAATTATTTCAACCCCTCTCTTACCCATCTTTATGCTTATACTCTTGCATTGAGCGCCTGTGCCAAAAGTGATTTCTAAATGCCGCATCAAAAGATATCTGATCATTATAGCTGTGATTAAGAGTCATGACTGCAACCAAAAAAAAAAAAAGGACAGAAAGAAAAACAAATTTCCTTTCTTTGCTCAGTACACGGTGTCATGTCTGCCAATCTGATCACTAGGAAAGTCCACCCGTCAAATATGTCCTGATGGTCCTCACGCGCACCACATGGACCCCGGGAGGAGCGGCTGTTGCATCTGTAACAGCTGATGGGGATCCAAATACACTAAACTATACACGTTCCATGCTCAAAGCTTCACACATTAAAGCCCTGCTTCTTTTCGTTTCCAACATTAGGATTTCTTTCCAAGTTGAAACTTTTAGACATAAATGCTCAAGTTCATAATCATGTCAATTCTATTACATCATACTTAAATATTTGTAAGTGATCTTGTGAAAAGCATTCAGCTGTCTCAATTCAATGGGCGAGTTAGGTTTTTAGGTCAGTGTGTCACCACCGATGTACAAACTTCAACCCCTCATCTTATTACCTTAAAAAAAAAACCCTCATCAAACGGTCGTCCTCCACAAAAATCAGGCATCTAAAGCAACACGATGTTTAAATATATATTTTTGCGATTCATTCACAAAATATACATTGTCCATGACAGATAAACATACGAGCATGTACACGGCGCGGATCGCGGCACCAGCTATACTGAGTGCCTGTTTAACAATATACAATGGCCAAAAATATTACAAAAATTCCCCTTCTTTG
>CAAKHG010039464.1:17342-37738 GCA_901007715.1 Dactylopterus volitans | reverse complement strand
AAGTCACATGAAAGTGCTTAAATCAAAATCAAGCGAGAGGATGCGGAGAGGAGGAGGATTGCCTCACCTGGAGTTCATGTCCTGGGGATCCTTTCTGAATTAAAAAAAAAATGCATGCGGCAAATATTTTAGTCCCTTTTCAATGACATCAAACTGAATCAGACCTGCAGGCGGCGGCTAAGCCCTCACTGACCAGTTTCCGGTAGTCCTCCACATTGAGCTGCAGGATGGCCATCATGAAGCTGAAGATGCTCTCCATGTTCTGCGTGAGCGTCTGCTGGATGTCGCGGCGGCGCTGGGTGGGCAGCGTCTGGAAGGTGATCACGTCCTCCGCCAGCCTCAGCAGGATCAGCATCACCAGCTCCGTCTGCGCCCCCTGGCGCGGGCGGAATTTCATTTATTTCGGGGCCGTTCCTGACCTAAATCTGATCGGGCACTAAAAACACACGAGCTAAACAAAAGCGGGGGAGTCGCCATCCAGTCCCGGAAATGTGCGATACGCATCAGGAGGCGCCGCTGACCTGACAAAGCCAATGCGAGAACCGCTGACCCGAAACCTCAACTGGCACTCTTCTGCCAGTCATTTTGTTGCATAACCATGCTCGCACTGCATGCAAGGTAGCAGAGCAAGCAACTGCCACGGGGGGTTCCCCCCCTCCGGGGGTTCCCCCCCCCCCCGCGCAGCACGAGTCACTCACCCCTTGGCTGGTGAGCGTCTCCATCTCCTTCAGCATGTTGGGCCAGTTCTGCGGCCACTCTCTCTTTATCATCTCCACCGTGATCCGCGAGAGGGCATCTTTGATGTGGCTTTCCTCCTCCAGGATGGGACGCGTACCCTGGCGAGAGTCCCAGAAAACGGGCGTCACAGGGCGCGCGCGAACCTCGCGGCTCAGCTGAACCGCCGGACAGACGGATGGAAGGCGTCGCCAGCGTCCCGCGACACACACACACACACACACTTACGTTTGACAACAGCTGCATGGTGCAGTCCTTCACCTGGACTTTCTCCTGCTGTTGCATATTGTTCCATCTGAACCTTCAAGAGTAATTGAAAAAAAAATATCTTTCATTGGGTATTACTGATTATGCAGGCATTTGTTACGCTCAAATTTCACGCGCGTTAGGTGGCACTCACTTGATGACGTGCTCCAGAATTTGTAAACCGAAGTGTCTCACCACAGCTGGCTGGGCTTTGTCGGCTAACCGTAAGCCACACGGGACGCAGACGGCGCTCGTCTCTTTAAACTCCTCGCAAAACTGTTAAATGACAGTTTTAAATGTTAGCGACGTGCTACCCCCTTAACAAAAAATGTTAAGGGTGTTATATATCGGACAGTGCAGCAACTTTGCAGTGGAGGTCTTGAAGCTAAGCAGCACAAACGCGCAGCCGTTCAAGCTAGCTGCGGTGTTGACATTCACGAGGGAGTCGGCTTCGTTCAATGGAGGACGACGCGGACGAAACAGATGCTCCTGGATGCTGTCACGTATGGGAATGAATGAATGAATGAATGAATGAATGAGGACGGGCGGTGGACGTGTGGGAGGGGGGGTGAGGTGGAAACTGACACACCGGGGCTAGCTAGCAAAGCATGTGAAAACCAACATTAAATAAAGAAGAAAAAAAATGAGGTAAACGAGCCGTCATAGCGGCGCTGCTGCGACCCTTAGCTGACTTTTCCCAACGGCTACTACGCGAACGCAAACGCTTCCACTTTTTTGGGGTTTTTTTTGACAGCAGTTCCAATAAATGACTCGGTCCGCCTAGCTAGCAGCTAGCTAGCGACACATATCGCTTACCTTAAGGGCCTCCAGTCGGTAAATCTGGCTCGATTCCGCGTCCATCATCACGTTCACGGCCTTGATGAGCTGCTCACACATGGCGGCCACCTGGTCATCCATGGCTGCAGGTAGCGTCTGGCGCTCCGAAGACGACAGCGAGGAGCTCCCTTATGCAAAACACCTGGACCGCAGCGGGCTCCGTTCGCTCGGGGAGGGCTCCAACGTGCACAAAACGTGCTGCGTGTTTAAACCTTTCGCTCGCCGTCGGCCCGGGAATTGTGGGAAATGTATTTTCCTGCAAAGGTCGTCTACAAGCGCAAGGATGAGTCACTTCTACGTCGAAACCGACGTAGAAACCTGTCAGGCTTTTGGGCGAGAAGCATTGGGCCCCAAAGACTTGAATACTCAATTGATGAGATATTAAGAAACTCGTGGGAATAGCATTTGCTGCAGGAGAATGCAGGAATACTCAATGTTGAAGCAATGCAAAAACAAATTTAGAAAAACAAAGCTAAAAAAAACTGAGATTGGCTGGGTAAATTGAACCTAGAAAACTAAAGCTATTTCCCTTATATATTCATACTTTAATGCAGAACAAAGCAAAACACTACTTCCAAGCAGTGTCGCACTCACAGGGAGGCACCAAGCATGAGTGTCCATATAGCTTTGAAGCTTAAAAGAGCTGAATATGTTAAAGTTTAAACAGCGGAAACCTGCTAGTTTGCTTTCATGTCATGATTGTACGACATCACGCATCATGTCTTCATACAGTCTAATGGAGCAATTAAACAGGACGTCATTTTACACATACATTGTTTTTTTTTTTGCTGGACAAATACATTTAAATAACAAAACGTTCAGCTTTTCAAAGACTTGTTCTCAAAGACTTGACAACTTTTTTCTACCTAATAACTTTTTAAGATACTTAAGCTGTTTGATAAAAAAAAAAAAGCCGTTAAAACGAATGTACATGTTGTTTTCTGCTTTTTATACTTTCAATTTTTTTTCTTTAAATCAGCTTTCTCAAATTTTAGCACTTGAGACATTTATGATTATGATCTTGTAGTGTTTCAGCAATTCAGTTCAGCCTTTCAGCTTCAAACCCATTTTCTGCAGGAAATGCAAGTTATATTTTATTGTGTTATGCTAAATATTATTTGCACTGTGGCTAATAGGAGATCTTTACTCCGATGGACTTCCGCCAGAACATCTTTCTGCTGTTTGTTTCATATTGTGTAAGGATCTGCATTATCTTTTCATCAATGAAATACTTTTATTTTTTAAACTTGAAAATTGTGACGGACAGATGTAAATATTTTAACTGAAAGCAGTAATGAATTAAGTCTCACAAAAAGTTACAGACAGGATTCAAACACCACTCCCACGCCAGTGAAAGTGATTTGTTGGACCGATTCATCCATCACAACCTGAGCCTAAGTGAATTTTGTCCATTTATACTTTAACACTTGACTCCCTACAAACGTCTCCCGTATTAAACCAAACAATTTTCCCTCATCAGTTGTTTTGTCCCCAACTCTTAACTAGACCTTACTTATTGCACTGATGAATTGATATTTATTATGTGCTCTATAGTCACTGTGTAACTGTTCTCAACCAGATGCAAAACGTCTATCATTAAAAAGTCACATATGTTAAATTAATTTAAAGCATAAGATACACATTTAGACCTGAGCTATCATTTTGTGAATTTTTATTCCATGTGCCATATGAATCTTGATGAACTAGTGAAAAATAAAGCTGTTTTACTACAAGGCTGGTATGGCATTATGAGCAGAGTGAGACCTCTTACTTTTTTTCCCCGACTCGGCACGGGATTGATCCTAACGGTTGACGCAATTCCTCCTTCGCCGTCTCGTCTTGCGATTGATTGATGGAATAAAAACAGCAAAGCAGTTAACGTTGCGCGCCCGTGCAAGTGACAGAAGTATAACTTTTATAGAGTTTACTCTATCAAAATCCTCGCTTCCAAAAAAAAAAACAGAAGAAGAAGAAAAAAGAGGCGGAGCCTGAATTCCAAAGAGGAATGTGCTTCCTCCTCCTACGTCACTCTGGGATCGGCTGCGAGCTGCGGAGCAACGCCGTCAGCCAGTTTCGGTGCTGGTCTACCTTCGCGTTCCCCGGGTAAGTCGGACCAGGAAAAAAAAAACCCCAACAACAAACAAACCCACAAATATTCCACACGCGTTATTACACTTTATTCAAATTACTGCGAAAGTGGCTTGGCGCGAGTTCGGGAGCGGCGTCCGTCGGCCGAGACGAGCCGTGACAAACTTGTAAAGCGATGCTTCGCAACTGCAACGGAAACTTTTTTTTTTTTTCCTCGCGAAGGCCTTTATTCGTCGCAACAGGTCCACAGCACGACGTACGCGGGGGTTTCGTGTGTTACAGTGCTGCTTGAGTTTATAAAATGTTGTTGTTTTTTTTTAAATACAGGACGGGACCCCCGAGCTGGAGAAAAGTCGCCTTTGCCCGCTGCTGTGGGATTTAAAGCGATCGCCAGTCTGGCCGCTTTCGTCGAAAGTGCCGGAGAGGATTCACGCTGTTTGTTAGCTAAATGCGGTACGGAGCTAAAATGATGCCGGTGAGTTTGCGCGAGTTTCCGCGCCGCCCTGCACCTGCACGTTCGTAGTTTGGACGCACATTTCTCGCCCTTCCGCGCCAGCATACGCCATATTCTCAACGCCACTGTACGTTTGAAATTGACGTGGCGACCCCGCTGCGGCTGCCTTCTCTCCCCGTGTTGTGGCGGTGGCGGCGGGGCTCGGAGCTTTAATGGCTTTGGCAGTTGCGTGCGGCGACGACTCGCGTCATTTATTTACTTTGCGGGCTTTTCCAGTTGTCGTCGCTTGCTCCCCAAACTGCGCATCTCGTGCTCTGCGGGTCAATATTTACCTGTCAGTGTTGGGATGAACTCAACCGAGCATGCGTGCAGCAGCAGCACCGGTGCGCGTTATTACGTCAAAAAAAACAACAAAAAGAACAGAAGGGCTTTGTTAGGAGTTATGTCGCCAGTGCAGAACACATAAGAAGGCGGGAGGTGTGTGTGTGTGTGTGTGTGAGAGAGAGCCAAGTGTGTGTGGCGCTACCCTGACCTCAGCGCTGGACCTCTGCCATGCGATCATCACCACAGGTCTGCCGCCTTTGCTGCAGTGCGAGGCTCCATCCATCAGCACCGCTTTGAAGTGTGCAGAGAAGCCAGCTCTCTCTCTCTCTCTCTCTGTGTGTGTGTGTGTTTTAACTCGCCCAGGAGTTCATATCTCCTCAGGATTGACCCCTATTGTGCCAGGCGGTGATGGCGCTGGTGCATATATTGCTCATTCTGTTCCGTTTGCGTGGACGCGTGACGGGGATGTGCAGCAAACCCTCACATTTTGGAGCCCGCAGACCACAGAATGTTCGTCACTGCGGCTTGGTTTGCCGGCTGACACTGGCAGTTGTTGTTTTAATTTCCCGTCAATTAGTTTGTTCAACTTATAAATGTGGCGCCGGCAATGCCTCAGCCCTTGTTGCCGCAGCTTTCAGGTGTTAGAGGAAATCACACTGATTATGGTTTAGTTTCGTTTTTTTATTAGTTCAAACCGGAGCCAAATTCCTCGTTTGTGTGCAACAAGCCGGTTCTGATATACACTGATCGCGCAAAACATTATGACCCCTGCGTGTTTACCGTAGATTACAATGCAACGTCTCTGCAATACATTCTCCCTTGAGGAGGAGTTCTATGTTGATTTTTTTTTTTAATTGAATCTGAGAGGTCCTAATATATTTTATTTTTTGTTAATGGGGTTGTAATTTGTGATGCTAATATATATACCTAACATACCTAATATATCTAATATTTTGGCCCCTTGAATTCATATGAATGGGGTGACCAAAATATTAGGGACACCTCTCGGTATAACCTAGTGCAGTTCAATAGCATCACAAGTTACAGGCCCAGTAACAATCACTAAAACATGTCAACGCATCTCTCAAACAGATTCAATAAAAAAATCATCATAAAACTCCTGCTGAAGGGAGAATTTAATGCAGGGCTGTAGCATTGTATTTCACGGTAAACATGGTTTTAATGTTATGCTTGACCAGTGTAGCTGTTAATAGTATTATGTGTATGTTGTTCAGCATGTCTGGTTTAATGTGAGTCACGTCTTTGGTTACAAGCACAACTCAGTGTCACCTCATTTAAGATGGTGTTAATGACTGGTACTAAATATACAGTAATCCAGGGTGCGTGCGTGCGTGTGTGTGTGTGTGTGTGTGTGTAATATCGCCCTTCCCTGCCTCACACTGTCTGTTCCAGTAAAACGGCTTGATCGGTGAATTAATCACCTCAGTGCCGGAGCCAGGGTTGTCTTTGGCTGACTCCTGTCTGGTGCGTGACCTCACTCTGCTACTCATGCCCGTTTTATCATTGAGCCCGGGTTCACGTGAACGGCAATATAAACCGGCGCCCATTCATGTTTTCGTACAAGATTACCCCCTGTACCAAGCACATTCCGCCTCAGCGAGTGCCACCTTTACCACACGCTGGAGGATATGTGTGTGTGTGTGTCGGGTGTGTTTGAATGAGATACAGCTTCTGGTGTTCTGCTGATAAAAAACAAAACAAAATGGCCTCTTTATAGCCATGTCAGATGTGCAGTATTGTCTCAGAAATGACACTCGTATAGCCCATGACCCTGCTTGTACGGGCCAGGGGCCGGGGGTGGGGAGGGGTAGTGAGAACGCAGTGTCGTAATTGCAGGCTGGGATGGTAAATAGGGGGTCACTGTTTACTGAACACAATGAGCTGCAGGGACTCCTCAGCAGCACGTTGCCGAGAGCACATTGTGCATATGCGGCTGTGCCGTAGCAGCGGCCTGATAAGGGATGCACGCGCTTTGTTGTTCGTCATAACTCATCTCACCCTGATTTACCATCTCCGCTCAAACCCGTCCTCGTTCTGCAGACGCTGATTGATAGCTGAGCGCATGCTAGGTTTTCGAGCCTCTTCATTTCCGTGAGGATGAATTGTATGTAATATACTTTAATGGCACCATCTGAATTTTGATGCACGCCATTCAGCGAGAAGCCTCCCGCACAATTTGCTGTTTTCTGAGACGTCCCAGGCATAAATCTCATATCACTTCCTCATTCCTCTCCCACGAAAATGGCTGCTTGCTCTGTAGATTTTCGGGTTGATAAACTGCGCATGTTGGGCCTGCATGATTTTTTTTTTGATTTTTTTTTTTTTTTAGTTTTTCATCCTTCCAACCACACACATTTGCGCTGTCTTGCAGGCTCGCCACAACAAATCCTTCCGCGTCCAGGCTTTTGTGTTTGTGCTGTGATAGTGGGAAAATGAGGTGTTGCTCTGGGAAACATGTTTTTGCTGTGTGTGTGTGTGTGTCAACAGAAACCAGAGCAGGCTTTCTCTGTGGCCACTACAGACTTTTTGTTTACTCTGTGGGAGAGTATGTGGTGGCTACGTAAGCAGGCAGCCATATCAGTAAATACCAATAGCAATATTTTTGACCGAATGTTTGAAGAAGAGGAGTGTAGTGTAAATCCAGTAGACCTCGCCAGCTTGGGAAAGTGTTTATCTATGTAATGTCTTTGTACTGTAGTCCTATAAAATCTTTTACACAAGGTTGGCGAAGTCACGACAGAGCGAGAAATATGAAATGAGATAAAAGGGGACATTAAAAAAAAAAAAGTGAATCATTTTCTCGATCGTATGCTTTCCAAAAGCAGAAGTCAATAATTCCATAGCACATTAGGTTGATCAAGTGGACGAGGACGTCACCTGAGCAGACATCAGGTTTCCTGCCTCACAGTGCTGATGGATTTGCACCTGTGTTGCGTCTGCAAGGTGAAAATCAGAGTTCAACATCCAAGTGGCACAGTTCCACAAAGACCCCTCTTCACACAGAAAGCACATAGTGGCTATATTGTCCGAGGAAAAACTGGCAACATGGGGGACGTGGTTCAGTGGTGCCCTGGGAAATATGTGGCCCTTTTTTTTTTTTGACTCAATAGTCCCAGAAACTAAGTCAGGAATCAACGGCCCCTAATCCACTGCATCTGAAAGGCCACGACAATAAGGGCAATGAAACCCGACGACTTAAATCAATGGCTTTTTTTGAGACAGAAGGTTTTGTATGTGACAATACTACAACACAACAGCAGATAATTTACTGCGCCATGTCTGATGTTTGAATTGGGGCTGTCCCGTATGCCATTTTCTGGGCTCGGGAAGTCTCAGCGGCGATCGACAGCAAATATTTGAAGCTTCCGTCCCTCACAGTCAGGCAGGAGCCGTGTGCACCCACACGGGCCCAAATCAGGAAATGAGGAAGGTTTATGGTAAATATGATCAGATTTACTCATCAAACAGAGCGAATCGACAATGATGGACTCTAACAACAACCTTCTCCCAGTAAAGACCTGGTACTCTGCACCTGAGGTAAATAAAGGCCCCGCTCGCTGTTTGAGAAATTCAGTAAGTGTGGTCTCGGTTTTTCTACCATCAGTTACTTATTACATTCAGATGTTTCATCAAGCTGTATGATCCCCACGGTTGGCCAGTTTCGAATGGCAAATTTGGCAGCCTGCCTCTGTCTTGTCATCACCGAGTCGGAAGTGTTTCCAAACACCCAGAGTCAACTGAAACGTGATCTTCACCACAAGCAGGTGGGATTTTGGTTAAACCTGCTCTGCACGTCCTCTTAACTGATATCAGGAGAAAAGGGGGTGGGGGATGAATATCCCCAAAAAAAAATCCCTGAAAGGAAAACGGAGTTGCTGCTTCATCAATGAATATTCAAGTAGCCAGATATGTGAGTCCAGTCCTGCTTAGAACTGTGTGCAAATGTCCAGCTGATATCATGCAAGCATGCACGTAAGGTGTATCCATGCACATTATAGCTCACATCCAATTACAAAAAGAGTCATTATAGTCAGTGGAAGGTTTCAAAAGAACTTGCGGCTGCATTGATGTAGAGTAATAATGTGGATGCGTTTCCTGCGCCGACATCATCGATAATTGGCACTAATGACAGCAGCCTTTGAAAACTCCCTTAAAGAAATTCCTGCATGTACAGTATATCCTGATCCAGATCTATGCCAAAATTAAATGGTCCAGTGGAACAAACGAACATGGTACAAACCACAACCTCCGAGGCGGATGTAATTAAAAAGATATTTAAAACGTAATTAATATTAAATATATGATATGATACAGACTTTGTGTGCTGGAGGAGCTGAGGCCCGCCCTCTGCGAAAACGTGGATTTTTCTGTTCATTCGGGCGCTGCAAGGAAACTGCGTCTTTGTCCACAGCGTCGACTACATGCTCAAACGTCGTGTACCACACACTGCTTACTGAGCAAACTATTAGTATCACTTTAGACTGTTCACTCTGAATTTGACACATTTTTCAAAGGCTTGAAAGTGGAATTGCCGGATCATTTACATTGTACATCTTGTCTTCAGAACAGGAGCGCTGCATTTGTTATTTGACAGGAGTTTGGGTTCTTTGGAAACAAGTCTAAATGTGTTCCTTTTTCTGTGTGTGATGAATCTCAGAAAAAAGGTGTCACAAATCTCTGGCCAAAAGTTGTCCGGATAATCTGAACCCTTTTCAGGATTGTACATGGTTTCCTTCTCTGTAGAATTAAAAAAAAAAAAAAAAGAAGTTGGGTTTATCCTGTAAATTATTGATGCGTACAGAGAAATTATTATTAGTCATTTAGCGACTGCCATTTAGTATGTAAGTGAGTGATTCAGAGCAAGGACTGTGATTTATATAAATGACAAATCGCCGCAAATAGGCAAATTCCATGAAATTCAGTGGTTTGCAGTTGACTCAGTTTTTATTATTCAATTCTGTTTCCATGTTTTCTTCAGTGCAGGAATCTTGGGCCCTGTAACGACCCCCGCCCAAAACACTGATGCTCAGAATCCAAATCCAGACCTTGTTTTTGTGTCTCCCCCAAACAGCTCTTGGAAAATATAGTTTAGCATAAAGCATATTATTCCCATGAAGTGCTCTTCTTCTTGTTTCACAAATCTGCTTATCACTTCAGCATTCAGTCGGTTATTTATTTATACAGCACCTCTTTGCAGCTCGGATCGCTCGCCTGTGACTTCAGCACAACTAAATCTAGGTTGTGAAACTTTTGACTGTGAAGAGGATGCATCCCCTCTGTTCTGTTTAATTTCACTCCCACCTCCCTTATCTCCCAGATAAGCACAGAGTGGGAACTGTCTCATCCTGTAGACCTGGAACGGCAGGCCATCGCGAGAGCTCCGATTATGGAAAAGATAGGCAAAGTGCTGCAGCGCTGACAGAGGCGAGCACGCCCTCATCAAATAGTCGGAGCTTGCTGAAGCACCACTGTGGAGTGAAAGTGTTTTGGGTTTTTTTCTAAAATTTCTTTTCTTAAGGTTGTGTCTGCATGAGGTTTGGGTTCTGATGACTCCCTGCATTTTGCTGCTCGCCACCCCCGACCCTCCCCACGCACAGCGGGAGAGAGAGTGACTGAGGGGTGAAGAGTAATAATGTCTAAAGTCATCAGGAGTTTTCTGCTGCCTTGCCTTTTTGAAGGGCTGCTTTATTGGAACTGTGTCAACTCTGGGAGCTGTGGCAGGGCAGACCTGAGGAAGATGCCACTGCAGTGTCTCGTGGACTTGCGGTAATCAGATTCAGAGGTGACTCTCACCAGGACCCAGTTGATTCACTCGCTTACCACAGCAATATCTGTAATTGAAAGTGTGTGTGCGGACAGATGTTCCAGCAGCCATAAGGTGAAGCCCCCCCCCACCCCCCCTCTCCTCACCGGGGATGGTCAAGGATGCGGCTCGGTTATCTTGCTGCTCTCACCCTGCTTCACGCCATCGACGTTCCCAGTTGTCCCACTACTCCCTAAGGCGTCAGCTCAGACGGTGTATATCCGTGGCAGTCGGTCCCGGTGTGTATTATATCAAGCCAGTCTGACACTTTGGCTTATCTTCTCTGGCCACATCTATGCTAGTCATTACTCATTATAAGGTGTATGTGTATATATATACACCCATCAAGCGCAAAATTATGACCGCCGCATGTTTCCCATAGAATAAAACGCAGCAGCTCCGCAATAAATTCTGCCTTTAGGAGGAGTTGTTGACATATTTGAATGATTGTAACTGGGCCTGTAATTTGCGATGCTGTTGAGCCGTACTGGGTCATACTGAGAGGTGTCCTTATTATTTTGGCCATCCCACTCATATGCTTTAGGGTGACAAAGCAACAGTCCGAATAACAGTCATTAAAATATGTCGACACCTCTCTCAATCAGATTCAATAAAACTCAGTATAAAACTTGGGGAGGGGAGAATTTATTGTAGAGCTGTTGCATTTACGTTCTATGGTAAACATGCATTGGTCAAAATGTTTTGCTTGACCGGTGTACAATACTTCGTACTTGGTTAGTATATTGTGTCGAGGCACACCGACTGCATATCACCCTGGTTGCTCAGTTGTGTTGGCTTCAATATCCAAGAATATCCATGTATGAAGCCACATCCTATACTTGTTTACCGCTCGTGCTTTTATCAGCAGGAGGTTGTAATCAGGGCCATTATGACGCGGCGTAATCTGCATTAGTTAACACGTTCTCTGTTTGACATTAAACAGACTCTTGCAACACCTTGTCAATCAGGAAGTACAAGCTGTGCTTTCTGCTACAGCGAGAGGTAACCTTTTCTCTTCCTTGGAGTCCAGAGCTTTTTTCAGAGACCTCGCACAAAGCCTATTGACTGGCGTCGACACAGTGCTGGGCCAGTTATTCTGGTAGTCGAGATATAAGGTCAAAATATGTCTGGAATAATAGAATTTCCTCATTTTGCTTCATATTAATTTGACTACATTTGGGTCTTTTAGACAACAAAGGATATTGGGACTTTGGCTTCCCACAGTTTTAAATGTGAAGTTGTTAAGGGTTTTTGCATGTATGTATTCTGCACAATCAATTAATTATTAGCATGAATAAGGTTGAACTGATTTGTAATGAGAACAGTCCTCTTGCAGTTAACATTATCAGCTTTAACAAAGCGGAGCAGCAGAATTTAATGAGGGGATTTGAGTGGAAAGGAACTGTTTATGTATGTAAATAGGGAACATCACCAGAGAATATTCTTGGCTCTTTTTAAAACACCAATTTAAAATTTTGAATCCTCCCTGGACTTTTATTTTCCAGTTGTACTGCTGTGACAGGGTGGTCTTTCATTGGCTAGTTATCCTCATGTTGCGGAGTAATTCCATTAAAGCGCAATCCCCTGTGATTGGTCTATTCCTGGAAATAGAAAACTGCAGTGGCAGACAGTTTTTATCACTCTTAACTCAATATGCGACAAATCACATTTGGACAATGATCTTGAGAGACTAACGCTGTGGAGTTGACCCTTTACAAGGAGAGTGTGACTCTTTGCCGTGACAAAGGCATTGATTTGCCATTGGATTCTATTTAACACATTAATGAGTACTCTTGTAACTTTTTTTTTTTTTTTTTTTTTTTTTTATTCACAATAAGCCATAACTCACCTGCCAACTGCTCTGTTTGTGTTTCACTCTTGCTGTGTAGCCTCGTTGCATTCCATTTTCAGCCGGCTCGGTGCCGTCGGTGGATTCAAAGGCCGGCGCCCAGCCAAGCGCACATGTACAGTATATCAATGGAATGATGATTTGGGAGTGTTACACATGCAGCAACACAACATTCCTTTGTGCGTCGTGATGTGGCCACAGTGTTAATTTTTAAAGTCCTGTGTATCAACACCTGGGGCGCCTTGAGAAGCCTGTTCCTGAACCTTTAAACTACTGCACGTGCGGCATGGTTGAGTGGAGTGGGGCATCTATTTCACCTGCCACATAGGGTCTGTCACATAATTTGCCAGCAAGGTGAACCTACTAAAAGGTCCTCTGCCGGCGTAGCCCGTCTGCTTCAAGGTTCGACTCGCTGTGTGGTCAGACATGCTCTTCTGCAGAACCCGGTTGAAACTGAGTAGCTGTTGTTTTTTCTATCCCCTGAAACCAGTCTGGCCATTCTCCTCACACCTCTACCGTATTCAAGGCATTTTCTCCCAGGGAACTGCGGCTCGCTGGATATCTTCTCCTTTTCAGACCGTCCTCCGTAAACCCTAGAGATGGCTGTGTGGGAAAACTCCAGTAGATCAGCAGTTGCTACAATGCGGCCGCATTCAGGGTCGCTCAAATCATCTTCCTTCCCACTTCTGATGCTCGGTGTGAACTTCAGCACATCGGTTCGACTGTCTACACGTCTAAACGCATTGACTTGCTGCCATGTGATTGGCTGATTAGATGTTTGTGTTGATGATCTGCTGAACAGGTGTGCCTAATAAAGTGGCCGGTGAGTTGCACGTGCCGATTTTGAGTAGGAGTCAGCGGTGTCTGCTTCAAATCCACTTTAACTCGCGCAGGATAGAGTCGTAGACAAGAAGCCCGTTTCTGTACAACAACGCAGTTCAAATACGGGAGTGTGTCATTCTTCGTCGTGTACCTCATTGTCAGCATCTCTTCCCTGGTAGATGGAAGGTCAAGTGAGTGTTGCCAGCTGCATTCACTCGCCTCCCTTCAGATGTGTTCTTATTGTAGTTTCTTTTATGGAAGGTTTGATGTTACAGCCTTTCATCTCCGAGAGAGACACACTCTTATCTGTGTTATTGTGTCTATACCACAAGGTCTTCAGCACATCCTATTGACCACCAGGACTGGATGTGGTTTTGTTTTCCCCAAGTCACTATAGCAACCTATTTTTATGGATTTAAACACACTCAACCAGATACTGAATGTTGAAACATCCTCAAGAGAATGAGCACCTGCATCTGGTTGGGTTGATTGTCTTCAGTTTTAAGGCATAGCATGACAGCTGAGCAGCAGGCCATTGAATTTAAGCTTACTGTTGTAATACAGAGCCGCTAGTCTGGTGAAAGGCTATATTTTTATATTGCGGATTAACTTAATCCCTGAGATATAGTCGCGGTGACGTAGCCTTATAGCTGCTCCGCTTTGAGAATATCAAGCCGCAGTGTTAATGACCACATTCCTTTTCACTGGCTGTAATTGTCAGTTTGAGACTTTGAGCTCTCACATCAGTCCCAAGACAACGCCACATGACTTCACTGGAACTATGATGGAAGGATAAATCTGTCAGTGCATTCTGGCAGTGTCAGTGCGCAGCAGCAGCAGCAGCAGCAGCAGCAGCAGCAGCAGCAGCAGCTGTAGCAGCTGTAGCAGCTGTAGCTGGTCTCCTTCTGCTTCCTTTGGGTGATGTCTTTGCCCTCTGAAAGGTAGGGAGGAATTTCGCTTCAGCCGTTGCGTCTATCACCCGCTCTGATTGGCACTGTTCTGTTCTCTGAGCTTACTTGAGGCAGTGCATTCTAACAAGGTGTTGTGCTCATGTGCCCGGCTCATCTAATTGTGATTGCGCTGTTTTTTTTTATTTTACTCTCGGAATAAAAACTTGATGACACCCTCAAACTGTTAAAACAGGGGAGTCAGGTCACTGTCGTCACTCTCTCCACTGGTACACAACCGCAGGCAGTCTTTTCCCTCTTACCGATCAAAATAGCCGAGACGCGGCAGTTGGGCTGGGAAGTGTGGAGCAAAGCAAAGATTATAATGACTAGAAATGTTATAACCGAATGTGTTGTGCCATCAAAAAAAGCCGTTTATCACTGCTGGTTTTCTGGAAATAGAAACTCAAATTCGACAAGTATGTCTGACATCACTCTAAGGCAGAAAAGACAATTTCTTTGAAAAAAAGATGAGATCTGGAGGCTGTGTTAACTCAGACAGCGTTGTGGCGCCATGAGTGTCATGCAGTGTGTTGAATTACTATAATGTCTTGCGCTTTTTAGCATCTTTAATGTTCCCTGAGCAATATGAATATGCAAAGACATGGGGACATACGCCTTGGGTTACAGGATCATGTATGTGTTGCACACGCATGGGGTATCTTTTTCGCAAGCAGCGACCACATGAATGAGGTGGATGGAGGTCAGCAGCAAGTGCCAGCTCATCGAGATGTAGACAAGGACCGGCGAGATGTGGTTCTGCGTCGTTAAATTTAGTGCTGAGAATTAGCTTTCATTGTCGGCATTACCTCCCCCAAGGTTCCATTCCCCTCCCATCAATGCCTCTGTCTCTTCACTCTGTTCCGCTGTCACTGTTTCCCACCCTCCACCCCCTTCCCTCTGTTGTCTCTCTTTCACTCTCCAAATATTAACAGGGTCATTTGAATGTCCTACATTGCTGGGAAGTGGTGATGATGTCAGCTGCTTTGCTTGTTTTGGAATCCTTGGCTCGGAGCAGACTGCATGACGTGGAGGTTTTTCTTTTTAGTTACTGACTCTGTTATTGCGGTAACCGATTTCAGTTGTGTTTCAACTTGAAACGGCCAAACCTTTAGGAGGCAGGAAGCGAAGATTTGGTCCTGTTTCTGCACTCTTGGGTGGCTGTCCAACACAAAGCCGCGAGTGCTTCATCTGGCGGCGCCTATTTACAGCTTCCTGTACTCTAGATCACCGAGAACGATGACTAACTGCTGATTCATACTATTAGCGGGGTCTTTCATTCTCACCAGTTCAGGCACGTTCTGAGTCAGGCCAGTCTATCTTCTCCTCATCAACACCAAAACAAACTCCTCTGGTTGCTTAGGAGCTTTTCAGATGAAAATAAAAATAATGCCCACCTGCCCACTCAGTCAGTGCGCTTCGTTTTGAGGAAGAAAGCGGGATGAAGCCACTTATCCTGGGGCGCGGTTGCTCAGTTCACGCCACGGTTCAAAAGCAACCTAAATACTTTTGTTTCCGCACCGTGGATGCAGCTGCTCTGCTCGCGCGCACCCCCCCCCCCCCCCCCCCCACACACACACACACAAAAAACACACCCACACCCCACCCCTCAAGCTCTTTGTGCCTGACCCTGCTGACCTCCTGTTTCCCATCATGGCCCCCATAGGCATCACGGCCCTTCACTGCACCATGAGAATAGAAAGTTCTGACAGTCTAACCTGGGGTTTAGGACTATGAGAGAGGCGCACAACTATCCTATATAATTATACACCTTGTGGGTTTATGGTTGAAATACGCGGGTCGCCGGCGCAGCACGACATGGCAATCAGAGCAGAGGGACTCATCTCATCAGCTGAAGTTCCTTCATGGAACGAGAGCCACGCCCTTGCAGGAGGTCCCTATATTTATGTCGCTAGTCTATTTTTCCTCTCTCCTCTTTCTATGCGGAACTCCAAGCATAACCACGTAGAACTGCACATTAGTCACAGTGTAATCAAAGTTATTTAAAAAAAATTGCACTTTAGTAGAGTGAGGCTGTTTTGGGTTGTTGTTGTTTTTGTTTTGTTTAAATGAAAAGAAATGACAATATAGATTGGATTAGTAGCTGCTCCTAGTGAGTGCAATTTCCTGTCAATGTGATTATTTTTATCTGGGGACTATCAGGGACGGCTTCATTGAGATTGTCCATTTCTTCTCAGAAAGTCGTAAGCCAGGCTCAGCCATCTGTCAGTCACACACTGACGCACAAATGCATCGTTGTACTTCTTCTTAGTTCTTGACATCCAGACTTAGAGAATTCGTATAAGCGTTTCCTATTGTTCTTGTCTGGCACATCGATAGATTACCGAAGGAGATGTGTCATCAAATGTCAATCGACGATGACTTAAACAACTAGTTATCCTTTTGGTAGGTCATGTTTGTTTCAAGAGCGACATTAGACTTAACAGAGAGTAGCACACGGTGGCTGCTGAGGCCCAACGGTCAAAATATTTTACATTCAAAGAAGCGCAGTTATCCCAATGCAAGTGTTTGTCGGAGCAGCAGGTGTCTGTCTGTCTGTCTGTCTGTCTGTGTCTGCGTGCGTGCGTGTGAATTTGCATGGCATTTGCGTGACATTATGGCTGGCCATCGCTTTTTCCTGGCCCTCAAAAGCCAGTTTGAAGGTTAAGACTTGGTTTTAGGGTTCAGGTCAGTATGGGGTTCAATTTAAGGTTAGGTTAGGTTTCAGCACTCGGGTTAGATGGTTAGAGTTATAGGAATTAGGTCTTAGTGAGTGTCCTCCAGTAGGATTGCTACACAAAAGTGTGTGTCGTGTCATGGGAATTTCAAACAATGCTGAAAACACTAGTTAACAGTTCAATAGTGTGAGGTAGCACAGAATTGTGAGAGCTGGTTTCGGTTTTCTGTGTTGACATGAAGGAATGAAGGCTGGCGCACTGATACTTCCATCAGTGAAACAGATATCATGCACACACACGCACGCACGCGTGCACGCACGCACAGAGAACCACAGGAAAAGAAGAGAACATTTACAGAGAATTAATGACGTGTGGTCTGCTTCCATCAAGACCATCAGAATCCTCTGTACATCTTGCGTCGTTAATTCATTCCTGTCGTCTAATCCTCCCTCCTGTCTGTCTGCTTCTCTCTCTCTTCCTCCCCAGATGTTCCTGACAGTTTACCTCAGTAACAATGACCAGCATTTCACTGAGGTTCCCATCACCCCGGAGACGCTGTGCCGGGACGTGGTGGATTTGTGTAAGGAGCCAGGGGAGACAGACTGCCACCTGTCTGAAATGTGGCGTGGGTCCGGTGAGTTTCGGTGTCGGTTGGCCGACTGTTCGATGTTCCTGATCCATCTACTCAACATGGAAAACGGGAGATATTCAGTCACACGCCATTTTGTTTGTGAACACTACCATATCCCAAGGGACAGGAGTCGGTGCACAGACACTTGTTTGTCTTCCTCCTCTAATTAGAGGGAAATTGCTTCTCTGTAGTAGACCGTATATGGAGATAAGCCGTGGTGGTCAAATGGTGATTTCTTTTTGAAGGGCTTAACTCTTTTTGGTCTGAAATGCAAATGAGGTAAAGCCTGTAATCCCTGTAACACACAAGCACCCAAACAACTCCCGTCTCCCAGGTGGGAGGGGGCTGGGCTGAGATTTCATGCCTTGCCCATTTCTGAGAATCAGGGCTCAAGGAGCCAGGTTGCGTAGCTGTTTCCATGGTGATTCTGCTACAAGAGTGAAGAAAGTGCCAATTATTATCTTGGAGTACTTCCTCAAGTAGCCTGAAAAAAGAACTGCTGAAAAGAGTCCTATTTTGCTGCCATTTCTTACTGCATGTCACTGCCGACTCCCTGAAAACACAAGATTGACATTTGCAGTCAATTTCGGCAAAGAGGAACCTTCATATTACAGTAATTACCGATTTGTTTCGCAGTCATTCCGCCATCATATATCAGCTTCACTGACCTCTGCTTGACTGCAGCATCAGTCCATTTATATAATGAAACGATCTTGAGCATTTTGGCACGGTACCAGCCCGGATAAGTGACATCACATCAGTTGTGTTCCCTGAGCTTATTGCGCTGAAAGATCACATGTGGTCTACGGTTCTTCGTTCCGTTCTGCAGAGCGCGCTGTGGGCGAGGGCGAGAGGATGCTGGATGTGCTCCAGCGGTGGGGGCAGCACAGGGGAGAGGTGCGCTTCTTCCTGCGTCACAACCGAGCCCCCAGCAGGGAATCGGGTGAGTGTCCATTTTCACGTGCACACTAACACACACACACACACACACACTTACGCAGCTGCACAGATAATGCAACAGACGATGACATGTTAGTGACGTCATCTATAGAGATGTGTACCCCGTAGAGTTCATTCACAAAAGCTGCAAAAACAGCCTATTAAAAGGCCTGACTAAACTTCACTGTGCTGTTTGCGGCGAGGCTGAATGCATGGTGACCCGGTCGCATCATTACAAACTTTTAAGTTTTTTAGGCTGTTTTTCTCGCGCGAGTTACTCTTTCGCACACATAGCAAGCAACAGTAGATTGTCCAGGTCAGACGAGGAGTGGCCTCCGCGTGGAATGTGCAGGAGGCAGGACATGATGCCAAACGTACACTGCCCGCACGGAGATGGTTTACAGTTTGCAGTTTGCTCATGAACTCCTCAGTCTATGGACGCTACTTGGAATTGTTTGTAGCTATTTCAGCAACAGAGCAACAGCCTCGACCGGCAGAGTCCCTGAACCCTGTTGTTTCTCCCCATAAACATTTTCATTGGCGTCTTCGTGAGAATAACCCCCTCCCCTTCTTCGTACGTCACAAGATGGGTTTTTTTTTCCCCCCTCTGGTTTTGCATCAGCCGCATCAGCGTGCCCACTCGCTTTTCAAATGTCACTGTGAGTTCTCACACGTCAGACCTTTTACAGGGCTTGTGCTAGGGAGTGGGCAGGCTGCAGGCTTTAAAATGTCCACTTTGCCTGATTCCGATATGTCACTCTCACGCACGCACGCACGCACACACACACACACACACACACAGCTCTACCAGGTAAAGTCCAGATAAGTTCAGGACTGCAATGCAATGTGTGAAAGCAGCTTTAGGAACACAGAAACCCCTAGTATTTTTGGTCGTGTGCTATCCTCTCAGGCCTCAATTGCGTAACTAAGCCCCTTTACCCCTCACAGCTTGAGTCTGGCTGAAGGATTAGATGGCTGTTTTCCCTTCCTGTTATCTTAGCCTTCTCTTGTTTTCCCACAGCCAGCTCAGCTCTGCCCCGTCTTTGTAATGCAATTGTGTATTACCTTTCTCTGTTACCTCAAAGGCGGGTCCTTCTCTTCCGCTGCCTCTGTAGTGTTCACATGATTCGTGAAAACACTGTTGTGCTCTTTTATTCCAATCGTATGCACTACATGTCTCCCATTGAGCCTCAGCGTGGTCTTATGCTCACCATAACGCTTAACCAGTGTGCACATTTAATATATCTACTGTGTGTCAAAGGTCAACTAAAACTATTATGCAAGCTAAAGGGCTTTAGTCATGGGCCAGGGCTTTAAAGATGGGAGATAAGTTGCAGGATCCCCCCTACCATGAAATGCTAGTTGCATGGTTTAGACATAAGTGTGTTCATGGACACAGACAGGCACATCCACATGTGGGTGTGGGAGCCAGTTTTGTATTAGGTTAAATCCCGAGATTATTGCCAAGTCACAAAGAACAGCGTTTCCTGTTGTTTTCCAGCGGAGCTGAGATCATTCTACACTAGCCAGCCTTTGACCAGCCTTTGGCGGGTCCGGAGAAAGCCATACACTCGAGTGTGTGTGTGCTTGTTTGGTCAGAGACAGTGACGGGCAAAAAATGCGGGAGGAAGTTCCAGTCATTTTTCACGGCCGCGTGCAAAGGCCAGCGGTTTACTGAGTTTACTATTTCTTGGACCAAAGACAGGCGGCAGCTGTTTGCTCCCTAGCAGATTATAATGTCTGATGGTGTCTTCTATCATGTCGGTTACTCAGGAGGGTCAAGGGGCCCAGAGCCGAAGAGAAATGGATTGAAGGGTCCCCCGGACAGAAGGATGGAGAATGGGGTGAGTTCTTGTCACCTTCTTCAGGCATTTTAAACACATCCAGCGTTTTTTAAAATGTTTTATTTAAGTAGAGAGTCACTGAAGTTATTTGTAGGGTGTGTGTGTGTGTGTGTGTGTGTGTGTGTGTGTGTGTGTGTGTGTGTGTGTGTGTGTGTGTGTGTGTGTGTGTGTGTGTGTG
>CAAKHG010039464.1:0-17044 GCA_901007715.1 Dactylopterus volitans | reverse complement strand
GTTGGGAGTGTAGAACCCTGCTGGCCGGCCTGTCTCTGGCTGTGTGTGTGTGTGTGTGTGTGTGTGTGTGTGTATATATATATATACACTTTTTTTTTTTTTTTTTCAAGTGGAAAAGACCTGGAATTGTTAGCTCAAAAGTTCTTTTCACGGCGCCTGATGACATGGCTCATGTCATCTATATGACATGAGCCATAGAAGACATGACTCATGCCATATAGATGTTGTAATGCATTGTCACAAAGATATTTCCATTTTTCTTTCCCAGCATGTGGGTCACACTGTACATTTTTGCATTAATTTAAAGTCTGTGACGCAGTATGGTTTTTCTTTAGTAACCCAACTGAATAATCTGCCAAAGGGTACCAGTTCATTCAGTTCAAAGACACCCTGTGGTGCTGGAAGTACAACTTTGAAATTAATCAGTGCATCATAACATGAACCTGATTCTAAAGATAACAGGAGAGTAGAAGTTTCCAGAAGGTGTAATTCTCCGCTGTCTTAACAAAATGACACAAAAAGGCCCCTTTGAACGGGAACATAAAGGGATTGTGACGCTTTTGCTCATCCGATCTCAAAGAGGATTATTTTTCTTGTTCTTATTTTCTGAACAGTCAGTTTCCAGAAATGTGTTGGTATGCTCATCTGCCTGAGGCATAACTCGCCCACAAAATCCGGGGACGCTGCCCCTCAGCAGATGTCTGGAAGCTGGTTAATAAGATGTTGTTTTTTTTAGGGACAAGGACATTCAGACTGGAGCTTAAACAACTAGCTTTAAATAGAGGATGTACTGAGGGGCTGCATAAAGGGACAGATCATCAGATGAGACATTTGGGATTTTTGTTTTTAACTGCGAATCCTGCAAAGCTAGAGTTGCTGCAAAAAAAACCAACAAAAAAAACGAGGATTATATGCTCCCTTTAAGGCCACACTTGTATTTTTGTATTAGACCCTGAGCAAACATAAATGCATAAGGATGTGCATGTTTGTGTATGTTTGCTGACTGCTTTTTCTCCGTTTATTCATCCCTGCCCAGGTGGCGACGCCCAGGATGGACATGACACTGGCCGAGCTGCAAGAGATGGCTGCCAGACAGCAGCAGCAGATCGAAGCTCAGCAGCAGCTTCTCGCTTCCAAGGTGGAGACAGAGGAAGTTCTAGATGACGGGTTTGATAGGGATCGGCAGAGACGTGGCAGGATAAGAAAAATGATTTAAGGATATTCTAACAAGTAGAAAGACGGTGCACAGGAGAAAAATGCAAAAAAAAAAAAAGTCCGGCTCACTTATGGAAATTCAGATCCTAAGATGTGAAGGTTGTGATAGACAGGTGAGATGAGGTGTGGGCGACTGCAAGTGTAGTATAATTTGAGAAGCCTGGGACAGCTGCCTGTTTGGAGTTCTCACTGCACGGGACTCATACGGTAATTTATGATCCCTCCCCTCCTGCTTTGAACTGGTTTTCGCTCCTGTCCTGTGTAACGACACAAGACTGATACGATTAAGCACAAGGTCTGGCCATTTTCCTCCTTTGCGTTTTTTTCGCCTTTGCTCAATATATGTCACCCAACACTGTGAGCGTCTATGCTTGCGCATTGTATAGCAAGCCAAGGAATGTACCTGCCAGCAGTCGTGCACACTCGCGCACAAGTCAACCAAACAAGCAGGATCTGCCATTAGCGCACATCGTGTGGAGCAGTTTTGTCTGCTTCTCAGAACCTGTTTTGATGAGGTTTGTCAGGTTTGCAGCAGGCAGCTGTCACGGCTAAAGATTGATGTCGGTCTCTGAAAGTTTGAACAAACTCAAACAGTGTTTTACACGTCACTGAAAGTTCTTTCACACTCCCCCTCATTTTAACCCATTTATTGACACTGCCCGGAAGAAAGGTACAGAAGAAATCAGTCCTTCCATCGCATAGTTGCTGGCAGAGATGCTTTTGTGTTATTATTTTTCTTACTTTTTCCTCTCCATCCGTCTCTCCAGGAGCAGCGTCTGCGCTACCTGAAGCAGCAGGAGCAGCGGCAGCAGCAGCAGGCCTCTGAGCAGGAGAAGGTTCAGCGCCTCCGCGAGAACATCGAGAACCAAGAGAGTCGGCTCAAGAAGGTCCGGGCCCTCAAGGGTCAAGTGGAGCAGAAACGCCTCAGCAATGGCAAGCTGGGTAAGCTCATGGTCGTTTTGAATTCATGAACGGGTTCCTGAAATCATGTAATCTTAAGTCAAATGAGCAATTCACTTTGTCATCTTCATGTTTCCAGTAAATTGATTATTTGAAGAATATTACTTTCAAATGTATTGCTTTGATTGTCTGTCTTCATGGCAATCAATGTCTCCCCTTTGGACTTTTCCTCTCGCCATGCCGCCCTCCACCATCATCACCCATCTCCGCACCTCTCCAGTGGAAGAGATCGAGCAGATGAACAACTTATTCCAGCAGAAGCAGAGAGAACTGGTGATGGCCGCGTCCAAGGTGGAGGAGCTCAGCCGACAGCTGGAGCTGCTCAAAAATGGCAAGGTGGACAACTTCCATGACAACCAGAGCTCCGTGGCTGAACTAGACCGCCTGTACAAGGAGCTGCAGGTGTGCATGTGTGGCGGGGGTGTCAGAGGCAAAAAAAAAAGGATCACACACTACCACAACACATTCCCAGCAAGCTGAAATGCAACACTCTAGACCTTCTTTTTTTCTTTCAGTTATATGCAAGTGGTAACTTTCTTCCTTTGCATTGTCCTCCTCTGTTGTCAGCTGAGGAACAAGCTCAACCAGGATCAAAACTCTAAACTGCAGCAGCAGAGGGAGAGCCTGAACAAGCGCAACCTGGAGGTGGCTGCCATGGACAAACGGATCAATGAGCTGCGAGATCGACTGTGGAAGAAGAAGGCAGCACTGCAGCAGAAAGAGAACTTGCCTGTAAGTGTCGTCAAACACAGACCCCCTAAAGTAACGCAAGGGACATAAGATTTCGCTAAAAGTATTGACCTAGTTTTAATTGTCAACATGACCTTTGCACAATATCTTAGGTGATTATTATTCATATCCTCTGATAACTGATAGAAATTTTGATCAGAGCTCCCCCTAGTGGCTTTATGATGAAGGCTTTTCACATCTCTCTCTGAAGCCTCAGACGCCCTGGCATTCAGAGCTCAACCATGCCAAAGTAAGGCTCAGAAAACTTGCTGTCTTCTGTGTGGAGAAAACCCAGTGACCACCTCACTCAAAGGGGTCCACTTCCTGTCTTTTTCCATTCTCTGATCTTATTCTCTCTCTCTCTCTTTTTTTTTTAAATTCTGGTGGGGATCGGTCGGTTCTGATCATGTCACGGCAGAGTTGCGTCTCCCTTCACTCAGCCGTGTTTTCAATCCCGTCCGGCAGAAACAACAACTGGAGATGAGAGCGGAGTAACGAGGGCAAGCTAATGCGGCAGACGGGCAGGAATGCCAGGGGAGATGCTATCTTTCCCGAATGCAGCCTCGGCAAAAACAGGAAAAGGCCAATAGCCAGTTTTCTCAAAAGGCTCAACAATCGTCTTTTTGAAAACGCTGGTGTTTTAAAGCACATTTTATGATAATTGCACGACGGGATGCAACACACCCCAGAAATTAGCAGGCTAATTAATTCAGTCTTTGTTCTGCCGCTAACAGATGATGCGTTTTGGTAGCTGCCTGATGTGTCCTCGCTCCTCTCTCCTCTTGGCAGGACTTGTTTTGAGCACAGGTTGCCATGGGACTGTAATTATAAGTAAACACAGCCATCTAAGAAACTCGACCGTAAGGAAGAGAAACTAACACATTCGCTGCTCGCAGCCAAAAGCAAATTTAACTCCTCACTCATGCGGGGGAACAAGGAAACGTGTGAAATTATACAGGAAATTATAATCATTGGTGGTTGATTATATGTTTTCTTCACCTGCTTTAAATAACTTGAGTCATTTGAATCTGCCCTCTGTATAGTAATTTCTTCAATGAGCTTTTCTTAATCAGTTTGAGTTCCTCTTGAGATGCAACGGGGGTGTTTCATTTGCCTTCAACATTAATTTTCTTTTACTCAAATTAACATGCAACCAACTAACCGCAAGGATTGTTTTTAATTTTTGTGCTGATTTATAACTCTGAAATGTAAAAGCACAAAGCTTTTACATAAAAAATGCCTTCTTAATATGGAGCATGCAGTGTTTTCTAAAAAAAAAAAAAAAATGCACTGTACACAATCTAAAGTGGCCCATAAATCAGAACATAGATAGCATATTTGAGATGTCAGATATCCTTCTGCTGCTCTGCTGGAGGCCTTTTGGTTAAATGGCCAACCTGCACCCGACTGTAACTTTGAAAACGTCGAATATGTCTTTTGAATAGACATCTGTAATAAAGTAGGAAGCAAACAGGCAGTCAGTCTGCATGTGCGGCTGCATGCACGTGTGCCAGGGTGTTTTCTAGAGACGAAGGCCCGGATAGGCCAAAGTGAGGAGGTGATTCACCCACACCCTGCCTGGAATCATAATGAGCAGGCCTTTTTTACACCAGCACAAAGACACACTCCATCCAGGCTGCGCTCTCCTCCAACCAAACAGCAAGCGTCAGGCTGACATCACCCAAAAAGCACGTATAACCACACTGACTGAAGAGTGGTGGTCTGAGAGCTGCCAGCCCAGAGTCCACTCGCAGTGTCGCAGACATTTAGTTAAGGGGACATTAAGAGAAGGTTAATATTAGATTGGAAAACAGGGATTATTTGGTATTTTGAACTGCTGTTGCATGTTTGTGCTTTTGTTTTCTCAAGAATGGCTATCCTGCTAAAGAGAGGGCCTCAAAAGACACTCATCTTCAGGTAATGAAACCAGTACTGGTGCTGAACATCTGTGTCTATTTCCTCTCTCATCTGATCTCTTTATTGCGACCCGGCTCATCCGGTTTCATTCGTGCGCCAAAACCCTTGACAGGCATAGTGAGCCATCTTGTTTTAAAGGGACATAGCGTGTTTGTAGTACATCCGAAGTTTTGCGTCAGGGTTTAGAAATATGTAGAAAGATAGTTTGGGGATATTTCCCTCAACTTTCTAGTTGAAATTAAGCTGTTGGGTTTGTAGAACATCCTGGAATTAGCAGTAATTTCTTATATAAGTGTGTGACCAGCACAACACTACTGTTGTTGCCTTTATTTTTTATTTTTTTATTGTACTATACGTTGATAATCCCACGCAGAGAAATTACTTCTCTGCACTTTACCCGTCCATTGAGATCATTTTTATGTACACTCTGGCGGTTAATGTGCTTTTATTAAAAGCAGCTGGGAATTGAAATAAAAAAATAGTTTTATTTATCATTATTTGATATATCTTACATCAGTTAGTGTAATCCATGCACAGGTCTATCACAGCAATATACTCTAAAAGAGCCTCTAGAGAGTTGTTCGAGGCAGGGCTCAAGACATCCGTCATCTTGGTCCACAGTAACTCTCAGCAACAGCTTTTGAGTTGATTGCCATAAAATTAAGTACCCCTGCAGGCATTCACTGTCCTCAAAGGATGGACATGCTTGTGCACTAGATGCCAGCACACCTCAAAACCTTATGAAAATGACCACTGTGCTTGCGCCACCCATATTGAATAAAAAACAGTGCATTTTCATGTTCAACCTCACCAAGATTAATCCTGTTATTGAGCAAGCAACATTGTTGTCTGGTGCCACCCTGAGGCTGAGGTTTACACCTGCAGATGCACGCTAAACTATTAGCTGCCTCCATTTTTCATCCATCATAACATTGTGTTTCTTAGTATGGAATGAACCCTTTAATGTTGTTAGTGCTGGTTTAATAATCAGTAACATCAGCATGATCACAGAAAGCATGCTGAAGTTGCTGTTATTATCGTCTGTCCTGCCTTTTAAGTCAGTCAGAGCTGAAGGGTTCAACATATTTCTGTATCTTTTATCAAAAGAACAACATTTTCGTTGTCATGCTGTTATTTACTCATAAATGTGTCTGAGTATTGTTTTCCTCTGCGCCGTACTTCAATTTTCACAAGATACCAAATCTCACTCTCATTCACTTTGCATTTAAAGCCTCTTGTTTATATTTTCTTTCTGTTGCTTACATTCTCTAGGTGCCCTCCGATGGCCAAGCCGGGCAGCAGTCAGGCCCATCTCGTGTGGCAGCGGTCGGCCCGTACATCCAATCATCCACGATGCCCCGGGGCCCAGTGAGACACGACCTGCTTGTAAAACCAGCCTACCCGGACGGCACCGCGACCCTGCCGGCCCACGACCCGCAGAGCAAGGCCGGAACAGGTGAGCAGCCAGCCGCCTGCATCCTTCCTCCTCTCAGCTCTCTCAACACTCGTCCTTTCCGGCCTCGACCCGGGTTCTGTACGTGCTCGCAGGCCTTCACCGCCTCACCACTCTCAATTAGCGGCAGAGTTAAAAAAAAAATTCAATTCCAAATCACAAATATCAAGGAAACTAGTTGTAAAGGGTTCAGATACCATTACAGTATGAGATAAGTAGATGAGGTTTTTTTTGTTTTTTTAATGCAGCACCTGTGCCCTCCTTTTCTTGACTGTCTTTTCTGGTTTTCATTTTATTTTATTTTACTTTTTTTTTATTGAAATGTGACAAGACTGTCCTGCCTCCAGCAGGAGCAGAGGAGTCTGGGACACGAGCCGGTTGTGATTTCACTCTGAGCACAGAAGGTAGCTGGTTACCTCCTGGATGGTGTGTCGTGCTTTAGTGTTACCAAGCCTGAACATCACAGTCCTCTGCCAACTTCCCTGACCTTTTCTAGAAATGTGTTTTGCAGTGAGTTGTGTGTTCACATCCACGGTGTGCGTCTGTATCGGCTCACACTTCCAATAGTCTTTGGTGCATGTGTTAGTTAGTTAGTGATGCACGGGGAAAACGGCGGATGTTTCACATGAATTTCTGCATTCAGCGTTTGCTGCTTGATTCATGTTAAAGCTCAAAACAAAAATCGAAAAGTTTTGATTTGCGGGCAGTGGAAGTAGGTGAAGCAGAGTACAGTTTCATGTGTTTTGAAGTGAGGCTTGACCTTTTTCCCTTGGAACTGCTGTTTCAAAATCCAGATTATAAACATGAAGGGGACTTATGAAAGTGCTTCGGAGCATACACTGCCTACCTCACTACGGGGATGATCTTACAGAAAAACTTTCCATTTTAGTTTTAAATAGTTTGAGAGATGTCACTGACTAAGCCGTTGCCCTCTCCCCGTGGACATGTGTGAAATCTGTACACTATGTGCTATCCTCCATGAGTACGTTTTTCGCACACACTCATCTCTGACTTGCTCTCGCAGCCCTAGCTCTTCTTGTCATTAAAAATGAGTCCAGCACCAAAATCATCATCATATTCCTCTTTTTTAAAAAGCAATTCCACATACAGGAAGTATAAGTAAGAGTTTTCCCCAAGCTGTCACCATGTTGCATGCAATCATTTCTGCATGCTGAGTGGATTTGCTGTATGGAAAGAAGAGCGAGAGGGATGGGCGGGAACGCAGAGGGATCCGCTCGAGTGTACACCCATCCCCGGTTGCTCTCTGACAAGGACGTTTAGCAGAGAATGCCCCTTAGGGTTGTGCTGGTTTCTACGTGGCCCCTCAGGGGGGCCCCTGGCTGGGTCCAGCCAACAGCAGGTCCGGAGCAAACGTAGACCTGGATTTCTAAGGCGACTTTGTTTTTCTTGTCTTTTAAATGCATCGTCCTCAGAAGCCATGTTCTTGCTTAAGCCTCTGAAAGAGCTGCGGGCTAAGAGAAAAGGTACACACTTGTGTTTGTGTGTGCGTGTGTGTGCGCTTTTCGGCGGCTTTGTTTCCGTGTTTGTTTTTTCACGCCAGTGGAAAAAAAAGGAGATGAAAACGTGATATTTTCATCGCGTCCTAGCCAGATTTTTGGTCCTGTTTGCTTCTTTTTCTGCGTGTTTTGTGGAGCTTTTTCATCAGGTTTTTTTCTGCCGCTCTAAATGGGTCAGTTGGAACAAACGCATAACCTTCAGTTGAACTGACATTCTATCTGGATCCTGACCAACCCTATCAGGTCGTGGACATGACGCGCATGTCTGTTTGTTTAAGTATTTAAGAGGGAGCATTCAACCACAATCTGCAGGCACTGTGATGGATATCATGCTCCTGATATGTTGCCAACGTTGGTAGTTGCAAAGACCGCCCTGCTTCTGTGGATTGTCTGACTGTGGCCGTCTGCGGACATGCATGGCCACCGGCTGGCGCTTTCTCAGTCAACCTAAAACACGAATGATGTGTAAAGCGGGAGGCACAGGCTGCAGAAACTCATAATATTGTGGCTATTTAAATATCCATAAGTGTTTGCAGTGCTCTGACTCGCAACTCTGTTGATCATCATCCTCTCCTGTGTATCCCCACAGGTCTCCAATCATCCAAGCTGGCAGACTGGAGCTCTTCAGGTCCCGAATCCAACACCAATGGTCATGGTCCATCTTCAACTCTGCCACGAATGACCTCTCACACCAACGCTAACACAGACCAAGGTACGGAACATGTTTAGATGCAGTGATGAGCATTCACAGTCTTGATTTGCACTGCATAGCTTGATCGGTACCCGTTGATAAGGCAGCACAAAAGCCCCATTTGCTTTCCATAAGATCACGCTGACACTGCATGTGTTCTATGGTTAGATGACACTGAACTGAAGAGGGACAGGAAGGTGCGTCCATTTTCCATGTTTGAGCCAACAGAGGTTCCCGCCACCTCCCTCCGCAAAAACCAGAGCAGTGATGACTTGGTCAGGGACGCTCAGGTGAGCGGCGAAGAAAACGTATTCCTTGCATCCATCCTCACAGCAATGTGTAATTAGTCAGATTTGTTGATTACCAACAAGAATCCTGGCATCTGATTTGCTATCTCTCCTATCATTTCTCAGTCTGCGACTAAGGCTTCGGTCAAGGTTCCTCCACCTGTTCCCACCAAACCCAAAGGCCCCGCTGTTGTTCCATACGGCAAACCAGGCCTCAACACAGGCACCTTCCCGAAAGCCAAGCACCACCACAATCAGCCGGAGGCCGCACACGGCCACAGCCCCGTGCCGCCGTCGCAGAGCCAGACACTCCCATTACCCTCCAAGCAAGACACGCCGCCAGCAGCCACGGTGCGGCCCTTCACCCCAGAGCTGCCCTCCTCCAAAGACAACAGCCTGAGCAAGCCCCAGACCTTAGCAGCCAGCTCCATCTACTCCATGTACACCCAGCAGCCTGGTCCCGGGAAGTCCTTCCAGCCTGGTGTGCAGGGAGCCCTCAACAGGGCCCAGAGCCGCACCAACGGCTTTGTCAGCGGTAAGGCTATCCAGTTGTCGCATCCCTCACAAATGACTGCATGGACAGTGCCGTTTGGTGTGCAGCGTGGCTTCATCTCAAGCTGATCATGTGGATGCGGAGATGAATGTGGCCGTTCTTTTCTGGGTTTCTTTGTAATGTGCTCAGTCGCAGTTGTCAGTCCAAAGTCGTCGAAACACTGGGTTTCTTTACTGCTTCGTCTGAGCTTCTCGTGATGAGTCATTAATAAGAGCAAGCTCTCAGTAAGTGCATTTCAATTGCTTACGTGCTAAAACGCAAAAATACTTTGTTTATGTAATATACAGTTGCTCTCTTCAGCATAGCCAACAAGAAAGGTTTCACACATCACTGACCAAAGGAGCAGCTATAAAGGCAAAGCCATCCGTTACATCTCTCCTTTTTTTTCGCATGCAAAGAGACCTGCTGCTTTCTGAAATGAAATGGGGGAAAAAAGATAAATATGATTTTGTAAATGTGCCCTTTCTTTAACTAAAGAAAACAAGGAATTCAACAAGACACTCAAGCCTTTACTCTAAACAGATGAAGACACAGTCACGGGTAGAAAAGGTTTAAATTAGGTCTGCTATGACTAAAATGGAATGAATGAACCACAGCTCAACAGTAATATGTTGCTGATTTGATAACGATGCATTTAGGTGGCTTATCCTCCACATGTTAAACCTAATAAGCAACACGGGGTGTCATTTCAGCAGATTTAAAATTTGATTGCTATCCTTGCTTGATTGCAGTGTACGGTAAGCCAGTGATCCCCGGCGGAGGCTCCCAGCACCCAGAGAACCCTTATCTGGACCGCCGCTCCCCTGCTCCAGAGTCTGAGGTGGACCACGGCGGGGCCAACCAAATGGGTCCCAGCCCAACGGAGGGCTCTCAACCAGAGACGGAGCGCATCCCCCGACCCCTCAGCCCCACGAAGCTTCTCCCTTTCATCTCCAACCCTTACCGGCATCAGAGTGACGGGGACCTGGAAGCCCTGAGGAAGAAGCTCTACAACGCCCCGAGGCCCCTGAAGAAACGCAGCTCCATCACTGAACCCGAGGGCCCCGCAGGGCCCAACATCCAGAAACTCCTCTATCAGAAAACCACGCTGGCAGCTATGGAAACCACTGTGACCACCCCAACCACTCCCCCCTACGCTGGCGAAGCAGAGAAGTCGGCGGAGGCGTCTGTGGGGTCGCATATTCCGAGTCCTCTGAGTGGTGCAGAGAGCTACTCATCGGAGGCTGGACCGTCTCTGGAGGGAGGGCAAGCTCCTTCCCACATCACCGGTGCTAACGTCCCTATGCCAGCCCCCGCCGAGCAGTCCAAGCCACCTCTGGTAATCCCAGAGAGCGAAGAGATTGTCCCCCCTCCTCCTCCGTCCCACCCAGCTCCGCGGCCGGACGACGCCCTGTTCCCGCCGCCACCAGCCCCTGCTGGGTTGGAGGACATGATGCCCAACCTCCCGCCTCCACCTCCAGAGGGCTTCCTGGAGGAGTTCCCCCCTTACCCGCCACCCCCGTACCCGAGTGGAGCAGAGCAGGACAGCTTGGGAGAGGACACCTTTAACATGAAAGCGCCAGAGGTCACCGGCCAGGTGGCTTTACCACCGGTACGAATCACCCGTGGCTCTCATTTGTCTCGTTTGTGTTCACGCTTTTAAATGTCTTTAAAAGGGACCTTTGTCGCCACAGTATAAATAACCCTGGCTTACTTTTGTGTTACATGTGTTTTGTAATTCCCATCACACGTTTGTTTGTTCCACAGGGGCAGGTTATTCGTTATTTAGCCCAGCCTCCAGGCCTCCCATTATTTTTAATAGCCTGCTGGTCAACAGCCGTGACCTGGGCTGATGTTACATAATTGAATAATCCCCATCAAGCACTGCTATTGTTTTTGGAGAAAATGGGCCTCATTCTACTTAGCGGATACTCGCCCACCGTTTCCCAACTTCTCATTTACTAAGAGGCGTTTTGTGTCGAAAATAAACACCAGTTTACATTTTCTTGTAGTTAAGCTTTAAAATTATCCTCCTTAAGCGGGATTTGTGTTGAGGTGGCAGGTTTTACCCCCAAAAGACGAACCAATAGGAAATCAATGCTCTGACCCATTTTTTCCCCACTCCAGTATCTCCTCCATAGTGAAGGTGTAGAGAGGTTGTTTTTTTGTTTTGTTAACTCCTCAGTGGAGGAGAAATGTAGCTAATCGGGTTGCGTAATCCTGATTTGGAGAAATGAATTTGCTACTTTTAAGCGGGCGCTCATAAACTGGATTAGCGACGCAATAAGACCTGGAAAAACAAGTCCCTCCTCTTCTCACAGTCCAGATTGAACGCGGCAGCGAGCGGACGCGTCGCCTCAGCAGCATCTGACAGTGTTTCTCGTCTTACAGTTGTTGTTTTTTTTTTATTGCTCGTTTGTTTAATGGCTTCGTAAGAAACCTCGCCTGATACATAATTATGATTGTGTGTCCAGGGAAAGAGGACGAATTTGCGCAAGCCTGGCTCTGAGCGCATCGACCACAACATGCGAGTGAAGTTCAACCCGCTGGCTCTGCTGCTGGACTCCTCTCTGGAGGGAGAGTTCGACCTGGTCCAGAGGATCATCTACGAGGTAAGAAATATGCAACTTCACCTTATGTTTCCCCTTATTTGCTACAGCATGTGTCGCGCCTAATATGTAAGTGGAATATCTATCAAATTGTCAGTCGCATCTCCAGGCTACCACGGAACTTTGAATATTTAGATTAGACCATAATGACTTATATTTCAGTTATTCTGACCAGCTAACCTTCATCCCTCCAAAATTTCTCAAATCCAGGTGGAGGATCCCAGTCAGCCGAACGATGAGGGCATCACCGCTCTACACAACGCCGTCTGTGCCGGGCACACGGAGATCGTCAAGTTTCTGGTTCAGTTTGGCGTCAACGTCAACGCGGCGGACAGCGACGGCTGGTGAGTTCGCCGCCGGCGTGGCGCCACGGAGCAGCCAGCTTCGGTGCTGTCAGTCTGCAGTACAGAACAACAGGACAGAGTGTTGTTGTGTGCTTGTTTAGGATTATAATCCCCAAAATCCTCCTTCAATATTGTATCTCACCTCCCGTTCACCGTTCCCTCCCACCCCTTTAACATAGGACGCCACTTCACTGTGCTGCATCCTGCAACAATGTGCAAGTCTGCAAGTTCCTGGTGGAGTCCGGTGCCGCCGTCTTTGCTATGACCTACAGCGATATGCAAACGGCGGCCGATAAATGCGAAGAGATGGAGGAGGGCTACACGCAGTGCTCTCAGTTCCTCTACGGTTAGTGAAAGAAATCTTTCTTTCCGATTGTTTTCACAGCTATATTGTGTATTAAATTGTTTTTACTTATTTCTAGACGCAGTCTCTTGAAATATTTATCTGCAAATTTCAGATGATTCGAGGCAGGTTTATTTGTAGAGCGCCTTTCAACAGCAGGGCAATGCAGTGCGCTGTACAAAAACATGAAAGGCAGACAATGTTAAATAAAACGCAAGATTTTGTGTAAAAAAAAAAGACATTGAATAAAATGTAAAGGAGGTACGTAAATTTGAAAATGGAAAAGCAAATCTAAGAGTGAGAGGTGTTTAGTTGAAATTATGAAAAACTCGACCGCCAGGTGTGCAAGAGAAGATGGGCATCATGAACAGGGGGGTGGTCTACGGCCTCTGGGACTACACGGGCGAGAACCCCGACGAGCTGTCGTTCCGCGAGGGCGACTGCATGACCATCGTGCGCAGGGAGGACGAGGACGAGATCGAGTGGTGGTGGGCGCGCATGGGCGACACCGAGGGCTACATTCCCCGCAACCTCCTCGGGGTGAGTCACGCGGCCCGCCGGGACCCGGCGCTCTCTCAACATGTGTTTATCTTAACGCACAAGCGCGCAGCTGACCCGCCCTCCTCTTGTCTCCCCACAGCTCTACCCCAGAATAAAGCCGAGACAGAGAACCCTGGCTTAAACAAACAAAGATCCCTGCTCATTTCATTCAACCAGACCTCTCCAAAATGCACACACACACACACACGCAGGCTTTAACAGACTGGGGAAGAGAAGCTGAAGTGAAGAAGACACGGACAGACCAAATGATATGAAGGATCAGCTATGAACACTTTCTGCTCCACTGGCACTTTTCCGAATCCACAGAGGGATTCCCTCTCTTTATTTTTCCACACTGTGTACTTCAGACACTAATGGCATTATTTTTCTTTAATTCCACTGTTTTTTTTTTCCTTCTTGTTTATTGTTTTTTTTTTTTTTTTTTTTTTTGTCGTCACATTTAAGTGTCTGAAGCAATTTGAGCGAAAATGTATGGATGTAAATGGAACAAGCAGTATTTTTATCAGTAAAAAAAAAAATGGTTTTTACGCTTTTTGAACAGTCTTTTAAAACTTGCCGTCAGGCCGTTTTTCTAACGTGGTCGGGACTCCTCGAGACGAGCCGGCGGACGGCGACGACAATCTCCACGGGGGCTCGTTCCTCCTGGTCGGTGCCAGAGTGACCGTGCCCCTGTATGCCTGCGCGCGTTGAGTCGGGACTGCTGCCGTTCCTCCGGCTACGCGGTTTAGTCGCCCGGATGACTGGCGGCGAAACGGCGGCGAAGCTCTCGATTGGTTCTGTTGCTGTTCGTTCTGTGGCCGATGACGCCCCGGGCGGCCGGGCTGCCTTCCCTGCCTCGGCACGCGGTCGAGATGCCACAGGTGACGTGTACATCCGTGCGTTTGCCGCATCAACCGGCGAGATGTTACCATAGGGATGATATTGTTATGAGAATTGATTTTTGCCCATCGACCATGAAGATATCATGCAGTATGATTTTTCCTTTTTTTTTAATGTTTCACAACCATTCCATGATAATACAGTAATGTGCAGTAAGAGTGCAAGCCTAGTACCAGAAACCTTGACTTTTGTAGTAATCAGTAAGCGACGACGCTGTATTCTTTAGTCAGAGACTATTTCTTAGTCGAATCATATCTTGAAATATGAAAAATAAAAAAGATGGAACTTGTACATTGGAAGTTCCCAAAACTCATCACATATCTCTGTCAGTGCAGATGTATTTATTTTTTATTACAGTCTTTCTTTAGCTTTCTTCTCAGAACTGTAACCACAGATGTACTGTAGTATTTGAAACATTCATAATAAAAATACTTTGTACTAAGCTTACGCTGCCTTCTTGGTATTGTTTACAAATGTCGGACTTTTTGTTCAGTTTTTATCATTGAAATACTGGCTAGAGGGCAGATTGATTTTAAAAATAAATGTCTATGTGGGACTTACGTATTATCAATCTGCTCAACACTTGTTAAAAACTGCATATAAAATGAGCTTACTCTCGTTTTGGGTGGTACTTGCTGGATGGAAGCTTAAGCATGCGGCCTCTCAGCATGAATTTGAGAATGTAAAAAAACCATTTAATATATGTGACACAAAACATAAAACTAGATCCAAGGAAGACATGCAAAAACAAAACTTGACCATCTTTAGAAGCAGCTGTGCCGAAGTCTCCACAGAAGCTGGCATGTGAAGGATTTTTTATGGGTTTGCTGAATCTTAAAAAAAGAGATGGAATACATATTTGAAAATCCCTGTGAAATACAGCTTTCGTGTCATTCGCGAGTAAGGTTTATTTTTCTTTGCAGGAAAGACAAAGGATGTGAAACGGCTGATGACTCATAGCATTTGAAGATACTTATATTTTTGAGGTCCAAGTGAAGTAAATGTGAGTAATGCCTGTTTATTCCAAACTGTCAGGGTGTTATAAAAGGAATAACGTAACAAAAACAAAAAGCTGCGTTTCTTGCAACTTCTTATTAAAAAAAAAGGCGCTTCAATTTTGCGTTAATTAAACTGCAATAAATCTTGACGAAGCCTTATTGAGCTTTTTGGGTATAGTATCTAATTATATGAGTGAGAAAGTATTTTTTTAAAAATGACTTTTCTTTAACTGCAGACTCAACAGGATGCCAAAAACATCGGAGCGTGACCAGAATAACAACTTGATAATTTCCTCCAAGTCACCAGGGCTGCAAAGTCAATATGCTCGGGGAGAGGAAACGAGTCGTTTATGTTCTGAAACGGCGTCAACATGAAATAGGAGAGGCAGATGCTGAGCGTCAGGGGTAAATAATCCTTTTTATTGTATTGAACAGGTGCGGCACTTGGCGTTTACTGCGGGGTTTCTTATTGTTCTAAAGCTTGAGTGCTGCTCCACGCTTGTAAATCGCTTTGGATTTTAAAAAAAAAAAAAAGCATCTGCCAAATGAGCACGCGTACATAAAAAAATAAAGTAATTGGTGTATCACGTCCTGTGAATGATTGCTGGTGGCTGCGCAGATTCATCTGGGGGACTTGAGGAGACCGGAAGTGAGCCGGATCACTTTATTTAGGGTTGGAACGTAGATCGACCGGTAAATCGAGAGCTTCGCCTTTCGGCTCAGCTCTTTCTTCACCACGACAGATCGGTTAAGCGCCCGCATCACTGCTGACGCCGCTCCGACCCGCCTGTCGACCTCCCGCTCCATTCTTCCCTCACTCGTGAACAAGATCCCGAGATACTTGAACTCCTCCACTTGAGGCAGTACCTCCTCTCCAACCCAGAGAGGGAATCTACCCTTTTCTGACTGAGGACCATGGCCTCGGACTTGGAGGTGCTGATTCGCATCCCAGCCGCTTCACACTCGGCCGCGAACCGCCCCAGCAAGAGCTTGAGGTCTCGGTTCGATGAGGCTAGAAGGACCACATCATCCGCAAAAAGCAGCAATTAGATCCTCTGCTCACCGAACTCGACACCCTCCACCCCGCGGCTGCGCCTAGAAATTCTGTCCATGAAGGTTATGAACAGAACCGGTGACAAAGGGCAGCCCTGGCGGAGTCCAACTCTCACTGGGAACGAGTCCGACTTACAACCGGCTACACGAACCAAGCTCGTGCTCCTTTGGTAGAGGGACTGAACAGACCTTAGCAAAGGACCACTCACCCCATACTCCCGGAGCACCCCCCACAGGATGTCCCTGGGTACACGGTCGTAAGTCTTCTCCGGGTCCACAAAACACATGGACCGGTTGCGCAAACTTCCCTTCAAGCACGCCTGCAAGGGTAAAGAGCTGGTCCGTGGATCCATGGCCAGGACGAAAACCGCATTGTTCCTCCTCAATCCAAGGTTCAAATATCGATCGGACCCTCTTTTCCAGCACCCTGGCGTAAACTTTCCTGGGGAGGCTGAGTAGTGTGATCCCCCTGTAGTTGGAGCACACCCACTGGTCTCCTTTCTCGAAGATGGTGACCACCACCCCAGTGTGCCACTCCAAGGGCACTGCCCCCGATGACCATGCAATGTTGCAGAGGCGTGTCAGCCAGGACAGCCCTACAACATCCAGAGGCTTAAGATACGCCACCGCGAAGTTGTTTCACTACCTCAGCGTCTTCTGCCCCAGTGATTGGACGAGTGTCACCCGAGTGTCCAGAACATATGGCCGCAGATCAGACGACACGACCACAAAGTCAGCACAGTCAGGACCCGTTCCCTGACCCGGAGGCGTAGGGAGGCTACCCTTTCGTCCACCCGGGAGAACCCCAACACACAGGCGGAGAGTCTCAGAGCCAACAAAAAGCCAACCCCGGCCCTCCGCCTCTCACCCTGGGCAACTCCAGCGTAGAAGAGTCCAACCCCTCTCAAGGACTTGGGTTCCAGAGCCAACGCTATGTGTGGAGGTGAGGCCGACTA
>CAAKHG010039463.1:2008-25237 GCA_901007715.1 Dactylopterus volitans | reverse complement strand
GATCCCTCACCTGTTTGTGTTCAGCAGCCAGGCTCAGTGCCAGAACCTATATTAGCTGTGAACACATACACGCCCCGAAAACGCTCACAATAGAGGCGCCATTATGTGGCAAAACGCACTGAATGTAAGGCTGAGACATAATGAACTATTCTGAGATCTGTGTTGCTGGAACACACCATGAAAAATGGAATGAGGCACCGTTTGTATGGAGGCCATCGGTTAAATGTTTCAAAACATCAGGTAAAAAAAATATCATAAAGGGATATCAAAATCTATTTTGAACTGTAGTCAAATGCCAAAGGTTGGTGATCATGCAAGAAGAAATATTTTGGAATGTTTCTAAACTTGACCCGCAATTTTCTTTTTTTGTGTCCCAAATTACTGACCATAGCTTAAAAGAATTTTCAAAATTTTTGCAAAATAACAGATTATAAAAGAACAGGCCCTCCAGATCTGAAAAGTGGAGCCGATGCAGGAGGGATTTAAATCTGCTTTCTGTCTGATGACCAGCGGGGGGCGACACCTGCGGTTGCACGAAGAGGTCCAATTGTGCAGTGTCGGAAGTCTACAGGCCAATGAGCCCCCATCTGACTTGATTTACAGTGTTTACGGATTTACTTTTAACACGGGAAAACATTTTACCAGCGAGTTTGGTCTCAATATCTTATTATCAAGACTTCCCCAACATGCCCGATGTTCATTATTTAAATAACGGTCCCAATTTGGAGGCGGTATATAGATGATCTTCTCCGCAAAAGGCAGATGGTCAGATTGACTCCCATATCTGCCAGTATGTATATATATATATATAAATATATATATATATAAATATATAAACCAGAAGCAGGTGGAAACAGTCAGTAAAGACGAGAAAAACCTCTAAGAACTAACGAGGCGGCTGCGGCCTCCTCCCACAGTCCAGACACATGCAGGTTAATTAAGGTTAACTGGTGACTCTAAATTGCCCATAGGTGTGTGTGTGTGTGTGTGTGTGTGAGTGTGTAAGGCTGTATGTCTCCATGTGTGTCAGCCCTGTGACCCAATGGCGACGGGTGCAGGCTGAAGCTCTGACCCCGGTGTCAGCCGGTTTCGGGGCTCCAGCCCCCACAACTGTGTTGACAATCACAACTCCGAAACAAAGAACGTGGTCACCTTGGCGGCTCCTTCACGAGAACACGAGCGGCGGCGGCGGCGCTGTGGAGCCTCCCGAAGGCTCAGCTCCCTGTAATTTTTTTTGAAGTCAAACGTCTCCATCACAGAGACATAAAAGATGCGTTTTACTCGACGGCCCCGCGACCAGCTCTTAATTCAGCGATCGTTATCTGTGTTTAGTCTGGAGTGTTGCCATTGTCTCGTCTCTCTGGCCCTTTTCTTTCGTTCTCTTTATCTCAAACATCCTTCTTCCCCCTCGAGCCCACCCACATTCCCACCATGCATCGGGGACACCGGGGATGTCGCCGGGCCTCAACGTCACACGGGAGGAAGCGAGGGCAGAGAGAGAATGGACATTTATCGTGGGAAGGGCTTGTTTTCTGCAGCTCTTCAATCTATAGACATTTTATTTACCTCTATGATATCTGGTATAGACTTGCCATCGCATCAAGGTCTTCCTCTCATCCTTATTTCATCCACTTTTTTTTTTTTTCTTCTAAAATTCTTGAGGTGGACAGTAACCCAGTGACTTCAGTCTCTGGCTGCGAGCCTCCGTTGTTACACTGGATTACAGTAATAGCTCTCTGTCAGGTTTTGGGAAAGTGGCCCAGAGGTTTAGCGCAGAGTCACTCCTGTAATGCGCTTAAAGATCCTGCCGGTAAATCAGCAGATGATCTAAACCTCCAACAGTTACCCAAAAGAACTGTACTGTATGTGTTCAACTGAGCAGTGCAGTCAGATGCTAGCTATAAAATTCAATCATAATTTGATTATTATTATATTTAAAATCAATGAAATGCTGATTTTTTATTTTTATTTTTTTTAGCGTAAACTTGGCAGGCTATAAATTAGTGCAACCTAGAATGAACAACAATGATTCGATTAATTGTAAATTAACTCAAATTGAATTAAAAATGTGCGCGTGGTTTGATGCGGTCAGCCCCGATTAAAGTATTTATGAGACCGGTTGCACTGCGTGAGCAGTTTTCGAAATACTTAATCGGTCAGTAGCATCGCATGATACATTAGCCCATGCTTGTGTGTGTGTGTGTGTGTGTGTGTGTGTGTGTGTGTGCTACATAACGGCACTCTTCTTTTAAAACAGACTGTTGCTTAATCGGATAACCAGTCTTCAAACATTTTAAAAGTTACTTAAACTATCACCGAGGAATACTTCTAGGAATATGACACAAATGACACATTTATTTTCTTCATCTACTATGGCAGGAAGCTGAATATCTTTGGGGGGTTCTGGACTGTTGGTTGACAACACAAGACATTTACCACGTCAGGGAACTCCAGTTCTCTAGTGAGAAAATACTGGAGATTCATCAAATGTATTGTAGCAGGATTTCAGCCACTAAGAGAGACGACGACGCCGATGTCACAACTACGTTTACGCGCTTAGAAAGGACACAACTCAGTTACTTTTGCAGCAGGCTGAATATCACCTCGCCCTGTTTCACCTGCAGATGTCACATGATTGGAAGATTTTGCTGACCTACACTCGGCTGCAATGCACGATTCATATATGAACAGGAGCTTCTGTGATCAATTGGCTGATTCAGTGGTCCACAGCAAATGTGCAGTCACTGCAGGTGTGTGTGCGTGCGTGCGTGCGTGCGTGCGTGCGTGCGCGTGTGTGTGTGTGTGTGTCATCTCCAGCCTGCATCCATCAGTCCCGCCCTGGCTCTGTCCTTCTTTTTTCTTGTTAGGGCTGAAATCCCAGAGGGAGTCTGCTAAATAGCTGAGATCTGATATCACATACACACGTGCACGCGCGCGCGCACTCACGCACGCACACACACACACGCACATGCACACACACACACACCCAGTCCTTTCAGCCTGTTCACCTCTTCCACAGGCCCTCTAGCTCTGATGAATGGGAGACTCTTTTTCATGCAACAATGCACAGAGAATACAAACTGCATGCAAAGCTCACTCATACACACACACGCAAACACACACACACACACACTCTCTCTTTCTCTCTGAGAGCATCAATAGCAGCCATTTTTAATGATACTGCTTCGCTACTCTGTTATTTATTCATTATGGATGCTCTAAATCTGTGGCAGTTTTATTTGGGTTTACTAGACTGAACCTTTTGGTGGAATTAATTTTGCCAGACAGGATATTCCCAGTAAATTCTTGAATGATTTAGCTCGGGTTTTTAGTTTTTTGATTAATATTTCCCATAATATATTGTTATTATACATATTTTTTTTTACACGTGTCCAGTCGTATATGTTTCCAATATGTTGCTCTGCCTCCAATAATTCTACGTCCTCTCAAAATGGACAGTGAGTTCAGTGATGAGAGGCAGAAGGGCATTCTGGGAGGAAATGATGTCATTGCAGTATATTTAAAGGAAAGCAAACAGAGCAATTCCTTAATGAAATGCAGGGTGGGACTGTTTACCCAGAGCTCCCTCATGAACAGTGAGGGCACTGTGGTGTGCATGCTGCCTGCTGCTGTGCGTGCGTGCATGTGCGTGTGTGTGTGTGGTGTATGCTGGCACCGCATGGTCCTGCACACACACACACTGTACAGTAGCAGCACTCATCTGCTCGTAGCTCGGTGAAAAATATCATGTCTGCGACTCATTTTAGCCATCAATTCTGAAATGGTGAAACACAATCTGGATGGAGGTTTTAGGTGCATGCACAGGCAGCTTTGCCCGGCCTCTCCCTCACACACAGCCACAAACATGTACGGAGTTGCCGTGGCCCTTGGAAAATCCTTGAAAGTTTGGGTTTGAGAAACTCTTAGCAGAACCCCTGAGCTGATCTTGGGAAATTTGATAATGTGTCTTGATTTTTAGAAATTCTAGCATGTGCGTGTGTGCGTGTGTGCGTGTGTGCGTGTGCACCAGGCAGGTCGCCATGAAATGTTATCTGCAGAGGACGAATCAGTCAGAAGAAACAACCCTGACGGTCATCTCAAACCCGATTCTCATTGCCTTTTTCCCATGTCTTCCAGGATTCGTCCTCAGCTAGCCAAAGAGAAGATTGAGGGCTGTCACATCTGTACATATGTGATGCCCGGGGAGCCGCAGGTGGTCCTGGGTAAGGACAAGGCCTTCACCTACGACTATGTCTTCGACATGGACACCCAGCAGGAAGCCATCTACACCCACTGCACCGAGAGCCTCATCGATGGCTGCTTCGAGGGCTACAACGCCACGATCTTCGCATACGGACAGGTTCGTCGGACGCGGGCCGAGCGTGTCTGCACACATCGCGTGCACACGTATTTGAAAAATGCGCGCGTGCGCGCGTGCCGCTCCATCGGCGGGCACATGCTCGCGGGAAGATTCACGGCACCCAGCGTGTGCGTGTGATTTCATTTCATATAATCAGGCTCGCAATAAGGGAGTAAACCGTCCTCACAGCCAGGCCAGCTCCGTCAATGCGCTATCAGCTGACATGCTCCAACCTGCTGACTCCACCGCGGCACACGTTAGCTGAAGACGGGAGTTTTCTTACCTAATCAAAGCAGAGTGGGACGACGGATTGCTTCACCTCATACCAAAGCAGAGAACTAAACCAGAGGGAGTCACTGACCCGATGAAACCTGCCCCGACTGAGAGCCGCGCGCTGCCAAAGCCTGGTTCAACATTTTTGGAAATAAGAAATGGGAAGTTTCAGCTAAGGCCTATCCCGGGTTAGCACCAGAACCGGACTGATACTAGATATTTGGAGCCGATACCGATATCTCCCATCTTCCCCTGCTGGATTTAATATATTTTTTCAAGTTTGCTGTTTTTATAACAGAGAGTAGTTCTTCGCTGTTGGGTTGTCGTTCTGTGTTTTTCTGTTTATAACATCGCCATAATATCGTTGAGTAAGAAATGGCCACTGCCTGAGCAAAAGCTGATGTGAACCGTCTCGCATCCAGCTTCGTAGTAGTACTTAATATCAGTGCATATCGGCCTTTTTGCTGCCAATGCTGATATTTCCGCGACGTGCAAATATCAGCCAACAAATCAGTCAGGCTTTACTTTGTTCTAAAAGAAAACACAGCGAAGGGGATCAAATCTGCCTCTTAGCAGTCACCGCACCTACCAAGAAATAGTCCAAGACGCACACCTCTGCGAAGCAGCAAATTGTTTTCTTTGTACTGTAGTTTGTGTACAAATTCAAATTCCCCTATGATGCGCTGATTCTTGAGATTTGGAGGTATTTTTTTTAGATAGAAGCAGGCTTGCGGTTTCCATGTTTTCGGTATTTATGCTAAGCTAAGCTAAGATCATGTCAGAATCAGAAGACTTTACTGACTTAAATAGACCGATAAGCGGATACCAAAATTTGATAGCATGTGGTGTGTTCACAGCGCCTCCAGGTTGATTCCAGCTGTGCTTCCTCTCTCTCTCTCCTTCACCACCTCCCATCTACATCTCTGCCATTATACGTCCGATTAAAGCAACAACTACTTTATTTAGTGATTCTTCCATCAAGAAAACTCTCTCATGCCGGGCTCACTGGATCATAAGACTTGTTTTACACCTCCTCTCTAGTCTTTTTCTGGCTCTCCTGTCAGTAAGGATGCTTGTAACGGTGAACGGCGGCGTGACAGGAACTTTGTCTACAATAGGAGATGCAGGTGCCGCACTGCTGTTTTTTTTTTTTAAATCATTCGCTATTAGAAACAAAATACTAATTCAAAGAGAGGACAAGATTGGCTTATTTCTGCTTTTTTGTTTGCTTTTTTTTTTTTTACGTCTAGCCGGTGTTCCTCAGCTAAACCAAAACAGTTTAACTTTCCCTTCATTTCACTTTCACTTAATCTCCCGCTCAAACCCTCTTGTGTGTGTGTTCATTATTCTCACATCGCATTGTTCCTGCGGCCGTTGTGTTCCTGTCAAGGAGCTTTTCAAAGGGAGCGGCGGAGGGCACACGCACACGCACACACGCACGCGCACACACACACACACACATGCACACACACAGAGGTATATGCACACAAACAAGCTATACCCGCAGGTGTGGTCTCGTAGAATGGGACAAATGTCTTTTCTCGGACACACACGCACACAAGCGCACACATTCCCTTCATTTATCACCGCACACGCACAGACACACACACTCTGTGTGCGGGTTTCTTTCATGCCTTCCAACGGGGAGCAGAGGGGTGACGCGTGAATTTGAACCCAATGCAGCATTCCTCTTTTGGTCACCGTGGCGACCACCCCATCCCCTCTGACGCCCGCCTATGTCAGAGCAACTAGTCAAAGCTGCAGCCCCGCGCCTTTCCAACCACCCCGACCCCCCGGTACTTTGAGTCTTTTCTTTATATTTGACATCAGGACCTTTTTGTCCGAAAACAAATGACAGAAAAACACAGCGAACCACATCAGCGACACACACACACATACACACACAAGTGCAAAATGACGCACATGTTCCCTTCCCTCCATGTCTCCTCCATCTCCAGACGGGTTCAGGCAAGACCTACACCATGGGAACCGGCTTCGATGTGAACATCGGCGAGGACGAGCTGGGTATCATTCCCCGGGCCGTCAACCACCTGTTCAGAGGGATCGAGGAGCGCATACAGGCTGCCACCGAGCAGGGCAGGCCGGTCCCAGAGTTCAAGATTAACGCGCAGTTCCTGGAGGTGCAGAAACACACACGCACACAAACACACACACACACAACACTAACCCTAGCCCTAAGGATATAACAGGATTTTAACCACAACATTATCAGGCTGTTGTTTCTGTTTCCTCAAATTAAGGTGCAATGATCAGAACTCAGTCTAAGCTTCAAACTTGAGTCCACTTCAGGTCGATTTTTTTTGACACAGGGGCACATGTAGACGGCAAGAGGTGAAAGGTCAGCGATGGGTGCAGGGTTTTTAAGTTGTCCAAGTTGCCAGATGACTCGAAAACCATTAAACTGTCATTAGTCTGTCACTGTAGTCTCTTTATTTATAACCACCCGCAAGTGGCCGCCAGCAGCTGGTGAGGAAGCAGCTGAAGGTGAAAGACGAGCCTGAAAAGAGACGGCGAGAAGTGTGTCAAGCCGCAGAGCCGATGATGTAACAACAGCACCGACTATTCACGCAATAACCAGCTATTTTCTTGTTGTTTTTTTTCTAGCTGTACAATGAGGAAGTGCTGGACTTGTTTGACACAACACGAGACATCGAAGCCAGGAAACAGAGATCCAACATCAAAATCCACGAGGATGCCAGCGGCGGCATCTACACCGTGGGGGTCACCACCCGCACCGTCACCTCTGCAGCCGAGGTCGGCCTCGCTTTCAGATCCGATTGTGCTCATCCTGCCACATCTACATGCTTTTATTTGTGGAGGGCGGGTTGGTCCGGGCAAAAAAAGTGACTATAACCGAAGCAGATTATTTTCAGCTGCAGATTTCGGCCTCTAATCTGTTGAAATGGCAGGAGCAGTGGAGGCCACCTCGAAATAATCCACAGGACCTTTGTTCATCATCACAAACTGGTGACCGGTGGCCTCTGTGGATGCTGGCGGTTTTAAAATCAGTTGATGTGTCAGCGCAGCGAGAATCAATAATATTTGTTTAATTGGAAGGTGGAAAAAAATGGATTTTGGATTGTTGTCATTTTTCATTATATATTAATATAACCACGATTGTTAAGAGGGGTCCCATTTGGATAAAAGTTTGGGTCAATTATGTGTTTTAAATTTGTAACTGTGCAGCTCTAAAGCACAGATGAATTACATATATATACATTTTTGGAAAGACAGACAATACCTGTTATACTTTTGTGGGTTGTACATTCATTGTGGGATGCTGACAATAAGAAAAATACAGAATATCAGGAGACCTGGTTTTAATACGTTGATATGAACATCAACCAAAGATACCTGTGATGTCAGATCATTTGTACTTGATGATTCTAAGAGCTCAGGTAGAAGGTAGCTGGACTTCCTCTGGTTGTTTAAGTCGTTTCACCTCCCATCCAATAAGCTTCCTAAGTTCTATCTGGATGCCTGGGAGTTCAAAAGTCCAGTTGCCTCCTGCCTGAGCTCTGAGGATCACCATGACCTAGATGCCTGAGAATGTACACCGACTTGTATTTTCCTGTCATTCATGTCACCCCTCCATCTAACAGATGATGCAGTGTCTGAAGCTGGGCGCTCTGTCTCGAACCACCGCCAGCACTCAGATGAATGTCCAGAGTTCGCGCTCCCACGCCATCTTCACCATCCACTTGTGCCAAGTTCGAGTCTGCTCCCCTGACAACAATGTATGCACTGTACTGGACGGGATTATTGATTTACTTATTAGGTCACCAGATAAGCAGATGATCATCAGCTGTACATAATAAACAATGAAATATTCACCACTGGCTGACAGGATATTTGTACTCACATGTTTGGTCCTTCCGCTCCGTCCTTCCTCCTGCAGGACAACGTAACAGACAACCGCCTGAGTAACAACTCTGAGATTAACGAGTTTGAGACGCTCACCGCCAAGTTCCACTTTGTTGACCTGGCTGGCTCTGAGAGACTCAAGAGGACCGGAGCTACAGGAGACAGAGCAAAGGAAGGCATCTCCATCAACTGCGGGCTGGTGAGAAGTGCATCGCATGTTTTATCCGATACACTTAAATGCTGCATGATTTCAGTCAGATTTCGATAATAGATAAATATTTATGAAGTGTTGTTGAACTACTTGTTGCATTGCCTCATGTGCACCTTGCCTCCCTCATTTGTTGTCATCATGGGTTCACTGTCTTATTGATTTTGCAGTGCAAGAGAGCCCCCATCTGGCCAAAACATGAACGACTCATTTATTTCACGAGCCTTGCCTTTGCGTAGGTGTACAGTCACGCCACACAAACATTCTCTCTCCTTCTCCCCAATGCGCCTCCTTCCTCTTTTACCTCAGCTCGCCCTGGGAAACGTCATCAGCGCTTTAGGAGACAGGAGTAAGCGCTCCACCCATGTGCCTTACAGAGACTCCAAGCTCACCCGGCTGCTGCAGGACTCGCTAGGTGGCAACAGGTGTGTGGGGCTTATGAGTCGTACGGGAATGTATTGAACACGATGTGGATTCCAAACTAAATATATATATATATACTGTATATATATGAATTTGTTCTGATGCTGTGAGAGCTGATCAAGATTATCATTAGCTTCTGCATAGTATCAGCTAAACCTTAGCAAATGTCAAATCCAACGCAAAGTACTAAACATAAATCAGTTATTTGATGAATGCAAGATTTAAAAAATAGATAAATATATATGAATTATTGTGTAAAAAAGATAATGAAATAAGGATAAAGAAATGACAGTAAAATTCCAAGTCAAAAATAAAAGGTATAAAAGCCATAAAAGATAGGGCTGCAGTGATTAATCGATTAATCGATGACACATCTAATCAGTCATCGATTAGTCATAATTATTTTTTAAATTCATAATCATTTCTAATCATCCATTGCGACTGACTAGTTTTGTGTGTTTCCCCAGTCAAACAGTGATGATTGCCTGTATCAGCCCATCTGACCGGGACTTCATGGAGACCTTGAACACCTTGAAGTACGCCAACCGAGCCCGGAACATCAAAAACAAGGTGATGGTGAACCAGGACCGAGCCAGCCAGCAGATCAGCGCCCTGAGGACAGAGATCGCTCGACTGCAGATGGAGCTGATGGAGTACAAGACGGTGGGAAGGCAGGGAGATGGAACGAGGGAAAACAAATGAAACCAGCGCTGAAGCCATGAGTAGAAAAAGCAGTGCTTCGTGTTCTGTCTGATGCGCAGGGTAAACGTATGGTGGGTGAAGACGGCATGGAGGGCATCAACGACCTGGTCCACGAGAACTCCATGTTGCAGACGGAGAACAACAATCTGCGGGTGAGGGTGAAGGCCATGCAGGAGACCATCGACGCCCAGCGAGCCCGACTCACACAGATCCTCAGCGACCACGCCAACCAGGCCCTCGCCAAAGCAGGTGGGCGCTAGGTCTGATTCAGGTAGCTCAGTTAGCTTAGCACAGTGGAGAAACCAGCAGGATGACAAACACCAGCATATAAGTTCATGTTGATGAGTAATGTTAGGACAGATGCTTTAAATCCACCGTCAGCTTGTTAACAATCACAGCAGTTAAAACAACTTAATTTCTACTGGTATTAGCTTTGAAAACCTAATGTATCACAAGGATATATTAGGATATTTGCAACACCATTTTACATGTTTTAACTCGACTAGTGACCTGAAGTTAAAAAAAAAGGTCAATTTGTAGCTAATATGAACAAGTTAGTGCTTTTCCATCATGTCATGTAATGGCACCAGAACATGCTGCGCTTCACTTCATGCTAATGAAGTTAGCATTTCTTTGTTTCTTACATAAGCAATGGACACAAACAAATTTTTCTCCAATATGCTTCCCACTTTTGGATTGAAGTGTGGAACAGGAAGAACCAGCATGTTCAGATTAGTTACACTTTATGCTATAAATTGTGGTAATACAGAAATAGTTCATAAATTACGTTGTTCTGAAGGAGAAGTTAGCACATCTAGCAAAACCCTTCATTAAAAAAAAAAAAAAAACCATAACAAAGTACGTCCAAGCGTAAAAACTGAGAAGTTTCTGCCTCTGCTTTCAGGTGAAGGCAATGAAGAGATTGGGAACATGATTCAAAACTACATCAAAGAAATTGAAGAGCTCAGGTATGTGCGGCCTACACAAGCCAACAAAATAAAAAATTAAAAAAAAAAACAGAAAGGAATGCAAATAACTATTTGCAGCAGGAACCCTTTGCAGCATAACGCATGTGAGCAGCCGATGTGCTTGAATCTAACGCTTCGCCCCTCCTCTAGAGCCAGGCTTCTTGAGAGCGAGGCCGTGAGCGAGAACCTCAGGAAGAGCCTCTCCCGGGCTTCCACTCGTTCCTCATTGTACGGCGGGCCCAGCTCCTTCTCCCCAGCCCTCCATGCGCCTGAGAAGGACGCCAGCGACGTCATCGAGATGGCCAAGAAGGATCTAGAGAAGCTCAAGAAGAAGGAGAAGAAGAAGAAGAAAAGGTATGTTGTAGTGAGGGGACATGATAAGTTTAGGATCCTTGACTTGTCTCGCTTAGAGGGGAATCAGACTGACAGGAGCTTTGCAGACAAAACCTGAAAGGGAGGGTCTTGATGTGTGTCTGTTGCCATGGTGATGGCCTCTGTGATGTGACAGTGATGTCAGCATTTAAAACATGGTCGTTGTCCGACAAGCACTCTTCACAATGTGCGTGTGCACGCGCACGTGAGGAGCAGCTGGAAATCTACACATGAGACGCGAGCAATCTCAGCTGGATCTTCAGCTGCCACCTGCATCTCCATAACGAGGCCCCATCGCCTGAGCACACTTGCCGTTTGTGAAGCTCACCTGGTCCTCCATGCTGCTCCGTCTCACGCTGTCTTCCTCTCTGCTGTCTTTGTAACCTTCCCTCCTTTGCACCCTGAATTCTGCGACCTCTCCGCCCTTCTACCTCCTCTCCACCATCCTCACCGGCCACCCCTACACCCCCCCCACGCCCCCTTTCCCTCCGAAGACTGAGGCAATATGAGGAGAATCACCACCAGGAGGTTGAACACGCCAGGTTTGCTACATCCCATTCCGGGATCGGGTCAAATCTGAAACTGATTCAATTAGCAGCTGTGCAAGTGACTAACGTGCACCGAATAATTGAACGGCTTTCATTCGATTGTTGACCCACGTCTTAACCCAGATCTCTCTTCCCCAATCTCCCAGAGTAACTAATCTCTAACCTGTGGTTTACACTCCTGGAGGGAAGCAGATCTCCTAACCAGTGTTTGCCGTCTTCCTCTTAACCTTCTGTTCTTGCTCCTTTTTTTTTTTTTCTTTTTTTTTTTTGCACTTCTCTGCGCATGTTGATCAGATCTCACTCGAGTTGAAAAGTCTTTAAAAAAAAAAAAACATGTAACAAGTGGGCTGTTTTCAAGATGATTGTCTGGAATTTGATCAACAAGTCTAAGGGGTGTGTGGAAGCAGTTCTTCTGTTGTGACAGTCGTGGTTGTGAAGCGTCCCGTGCTAGGGTAGTGAAATCACTCACTAACAACCAGCACTGATTCCACGTTGCCTCCTGATCTGATGAAGTATAATATCATTTGCATGTGTCCTTAATTTTCTCGTGCTTGAAAGGAAAAAAAAACAAACAAACCCTCCGCCTTGAGTGATAGCTGGCTAATTGTTTTCTTTCTCCTCAGCGCCATCAAAGAAGAAGTCCCAGACAACGATCAGCAGCGAGGCAGGGAGGAGGCAGAGGTGGTACGTGCAAAATCACCAGATTTAAGATGCGCTCCTGTTGTTTTCGCATAGATTGTGCATTTTTGTTGACTGTCCTCGCCCGTTACAAGGAGGGCAGCGACCACGAGGAAGGCGAAGATGCCGACGGAGAGGAGGAGGATTCTGACATGGCGGGAGAGGAGACGTCTGACGAGTCCGACTCCGAGGAGCTGGACGAGAAAGGTACGACGCCGTCGTCCGCCGTTGGCGTCTTTTCCTGAGCGACCGGAGGTGGGAGTCCGACTCGGCTCACGGTGCGAGTTTGTGCGCGCAGAAAACGTCCAGGCCGACCTGGCCAACATCACCTGCGAGATCGCCATCAAGCAGAAGCTGATAGACGAGCTGGAGAACAGCCAGCGGCGCCTGCACACGCTCAAACAGCAGTACGAGCAGAAGCTGGTGATGCTGCAGAACAAGATCCGAGACACGCAGCTGGAGAGGGACAAAGTGCTGCACAACATGGGTACGCAGCACAACCATACACCGAAACCAGATGAGATCAAGGCTTGTGGGCTGCATCCGGTTGGCCTCGAAGGATGGAACAATTTTTTTTTTTTAAATTCCTTTTTGTCATCAGGATCTGTGGAGTCGTGCACGGAGGAGAAGGCGAAGAAGATCAAAGCGGAGTACGAGAGGAAGCTGAGCTCCATGAACAAAGAAATGCAGAAGCTCCAGTCGGCCCAGAAGGAGCACGCCCGGCTGCTGAAGAACCAGTCGCAGTACGAGAAGCAGCTCAAGAAACTCCAGCAGGACGTGACAGACATGAAGAAGACTAAGGTGGAGAGTGTTCAAATGAATTATAACATCTTTTTTTGTGTGTGTGTGTGTGTGTGTGCATCTTGGATCCCACGCTTTGCTTGCCTGGCGCGGTGTATGCCAGAGTGGTCCTGTTGCAGCCATGCAGTCATATTGTCTTTGACCATCAGGTGGCACTAATGCGTCAAATGAAGGAGCAGCAGGAACGGAACAGGGCCACAGAGTGCAAGAGGAACAGGGAGATCGCCTCTTTGAAGAAGGACCACCGCAGAGCTGAGGTAAGACACGCGATTTTTCATGTTTGTATTTTTTGGGATGTATATCTTGTGGATAAACGGGGATATTACTCAGGGTCTACAAAAAAAATGTTTCATAAGAAAGCCCTGGGTTTTCAGCTTTAGATTTGGCTTGTCGTCCGTTCTTACAGCACCAGCTGAAGCAGCTCGAGGCTCAGAAGAGGCAACAGGAGCTGATCCTGCGCAGGAAGAACGAGGAGGTGACATGAACATGGTTGCAAAGAGGAGGACGGTTTTGGAAAATGACATTTTCCTTTTTCTTTAAATGATCCTGCTTCCTCTCTAAAATGCAGAGTCTGTGTTTGTGCTCAGGTTACGGCTCTGAGGCGGCAGGTGAGGCCGGTGTCGGGCAAGGTGAGCAGGAAGGTCAGCTTACCTGAGCCTCTTCAGGATCCGTCCCCCCGAGCCCCGTCAGCAAGGCCGCAGTCTTCGGGAGCGCCCTCATCCAATGGCGCCAGGTGCGGCAACGGAGCTGGTGCTCTGTGTGTGTGTGCATGTGTGCGTGCGTGCGTGCGTGCGTGTGTGTGTGTGTGTGTGTGTGTGTGTGTGTGTGTCGAGCGCTGGTGTGTTTATGTGAAGCGCTCTAACGCAGGCGCCTCTCTGCTCAGGAGTTCCCCGGTGAGGACGGGAAGTATCTACCTCAGCCGCACAGCCAGGACCAAATGGCAGTCACTGGAGAGACGCATCAGTGACATCATCATGCAGAGGATGACCATCTCCAACATGGAGACGGATATGAACCGGCTTCTGAAGGTACCGTGACATGGCGCGGAGTCGGCGTGGCTGTTTAGAACACCCAAAAAAAAAAAAAAAAACTCTAGAAATGTCCATTCTTATAATGTATGCATATTTATTTTCATCTAATCAAGCGATATCGCAGTTCCTGCAGCCAAAGGCAGAGATCTTGTGAGAAATAAAGACCTCCCTTCTTCATCTCTCCATTCCCAAACCCCTCCGCCACCGCAGCAAAGAGAGGATCTTACCCGCCGGAGGGAGCGAGTGTCTAGGAAGAGAGAAAAGATGGCGGTGGAGGGGGCGGACGCCGACCGCTCCCTGGCCTCCCTGGATGAGGAGCTGGAGACTCTGAGCGCCAACATCGACTACATCAACGACAGCATCGCCGACTGCCAGGCCAACATCATGCAGATGGAGGAGGCCAAGGTGAGGCGATGGGAAATCTTGGCAGTTATTCGCTGAGATTGATTAAGGATGTTTAATTTTATTATGATTTTTTTTTTTTTTTTTTGCAGTTGTTTATAAACTGCGGAAAGGTAATTACAAGGATTTATATGTGTAATATTTGCACAGCACCTATGAGTGCTGCGAGAGTTTGCATTGTACATTGAGGGTACTGAGGAAGTGGAAGCGCATTTACGCCGACTCATTTGATAGCAGAAAACACACACGTCAACAACAGCGGCTCATTAGCTAATAACAGCTAATAAGCCAACAACCCCCGGCAATGCGGCTAATCACTGCAGCCCAAAGACTTCACTTCAACACACAACGAGCTGAAAATCATTAATGTAACGTCACAGGCCATTTGCTCTGCATTACCTCGCCGTTACATCAGATGCTGCTTTGTAAAAACAATCTCCAGAAATCCTAAATTGAGCTCCCTGATGAGGCGGTGGGCGGATGTTTGCTTATTGCTTATTTGCGGAAACTGTGTCTGCAGTCCCCGATTCCTAATAAGCGCACACGCAACCATTTTAACCATGTTTTAAAAGCTAGAAAAGCACCAGCTAGGAGTAAATCTGGTAATTTCTCATTCAAGGGGCGCCATCATGCTGTCATCACCCTCTGCTCTGCATGAAATATGACGTTTATTTTTTCTTTTTTTTTTGGTTTTATCACACTTTATTGATCCTGAAGGGAAGGTTTTTCTCTGCCTTCTACACAACACACACCAGCTGCATAGTGAGCACACACACACACACACATGCAAAGTGCTACGTGTCGGCGAATGTTTGGTGCCAAGTCTGCTTCTCAAACACAATTTATAGAATTTGCTGTGCTGCACAAGACACACAGTGGCAATTTTCCTATTTTTGATTAATGAATGCTTTTTTGTTCTGGGTTACAGGAGGAAGGAGACACAGTTGGTGTTACCACGGTGATCAGCTCCTGCAGCCTATCAGAGGCTCGCTTTCTCCTGGACCATTTCATGAGCATGGCCATCAATAAGGTTCCTGCTGCCCTCAGTTGCTTAATGTTCCGTCTGTCTTTGTCATTCATTCACTGACGACCGTTTTCTTATCAGTATGGAGGCAACTAATTAAGTATGATTTAGCAACACAAGATAGATTGAAGAATTTAATGTTCAAATACTCAAAAAAAAAATACCTGTACCAGACTAATTAGGTGTGCGTGGTTGTTGCATCTTTGTCTGTTCATCTCGATCTTGCTTGCATCGCCTTTCATGGCTCTTTTACATAGGATTTTATTTTTAATTACCGGGAATGAAACAACTTGATTAAATGAAGTCTGATTAGATCAGCCCAGCAGCAAAGGACTAGACTGACAGAACAAATGAATTAATGAAAGTAATTTGAGCGCGCTGCAGTCGAAGACACCGAGCCTTCTTTGTGTTTGCCTGGTTCTGTTTCAACAAGTTATTCATCTGATATTTTACAGAGCTGTATGTTTGTTAATAAAATAAATGACACTAAATAAGAACGTATAGGTCTGCCTTTTAACGGTCTCCTGGTTGGTTACTTTCAGGGCCTGCAGGCCGCTCAGAAGGACTCCCAGCTGAAGGTGATGGAGGGCAGGTTGAAGCAGACAGAGATCAACAGCGCCACCCAGAACCAGCTGCTGTTCCACATGCTGAAGGAAAAAGCCGAGATCAACCCGGAGCTGGAGGCCCTGCTGGGCAGCGCCCTGCAAGGTGGGAAGCGCCCGCAAACCAGTGGGAGGGACATACGGGGGGGGGGCGCCGGTCTGAGCATGTCAAACACAATCAGCCTTTCGATCATCTTTTCTCTCATCATATCAGCCGCATTTGATTTTACAGGCTTCAGTTTTTTTTTTGTTTTATTGTCGGCGAACGCAGGCGGTCGAACATTTGATCCAAATAAAACGCAGATTGCAATTTTTACTCTCGACATCACAAAGCTTTAGCCTGTAAAATAAAGAGTAACCCCTTCCTCATCTTTTGGTTTGACCTTGATTTGATTTCTGTTTGTTTTCTCTGTTGTGTTGCTGTGAATTCAGAGTTAGGTTACCTGTCACCAGGTGAGTAAGAGATTCATAGCAATGTGACTGTGTTTGTGGCACATGCACACTTCAAGATTTCCATCCAGTCAAATTAAGCAATGGTATTTATGTATATGAAAAGGAAAAAAATGACATTTTACAGCATTGCTTAGAAAGTTAGTCAACGTTGTTTAGTTATAGAAATACATTTTAGCATTCTTGATGTGAAGTGACCGAATAAACAAATGTTTTTTTGTTTTTTTTTGGTTGTTTGTGGATGTGGTTTTTGTTTTAGTTTAGTTTTTTTGTTTTTTTTTAATACTCATAAGTAAAGACCTGGTTATTGTCATGTCTCTGACCTTTTATTTTCCCAAAGTTCCATCATTTAAAGACCTAAGAAATCTTGTAGTGTGCATCAATCCCCAGTCTTTCTGCGAACTAACCCAGTGGCAGTGGCTCAGCCCTGACGCGATGTGCATGATGTGCTATTTTTAGTTTCTCCTCTTCCGCCACCTGCTATCAGTCCCACGTCATCAGGTTGTCGGCCACTAAAACAGCAGCAAAAGTTCAAAACAAATCTCGTGCGCACACACTAGTATGTCTATCTTTTCGTTTTCTTCCTGCATCCGTGTGTTTGCGTCCTCCTGTCCTGTTGCAATCACGGAGGACAAATACTCAGCACACATAGCTTTCCGTGGCTTTATACTAATGATGCCTTTATCCGAAACTAAACCTGGCAACCCATCACATTGTTTTGAGCTGCTGAACCGCCACCATCATTCTGCTGCTGCAATGTTTTGCATTCTGAATGCAAATCTAGTAAATAATAATAAAAAAGGAAAAGCCCTTTAGAACATGAAGTCTATTTAGTCACATCCTTTAGGAAAACTGCGTGGCAAACGTGTGTATGTGTTGGCACGAGTGTTTATGTGAACGTGTTTCCCCAATGCAGAGAATGTGGACGAGAGCAGCAGTGACGAGTCCACGCCCAGTCCAGCCGCCGAGGGCAGGTAGACGGCCTTCGAACAACTCAGATACACCTATTGGGTGGGATGGGGGAGGGGGGGATTTATGACCTGCACTGCAACCAGCCGCGAGGGCGATCAAGATCTTTCATAACCACTTCTGAGGAGCTGCAATGTGCTCTAGTTTATACACTGCATGAGTACAATCTTAGGACACTAATGAACTTCCTTCGCTGTGTTTCAGCACGCTGGCATCAGACCTGATGAAGTTATGCGGTGAATCCAGGCCGAGAAGCAAGGTACCGAACTTTTTTTCGTGCACAGTTACCATGGACTTATTTCTCGGGATTTGGAGTCGTTACAAGCCGCTGACTAGCAGTTGTCGCGGACTAGTGAGCCAAAATGTTTGCCCCCCCACCCTCCAGGCTCGCAGGCGAACCACCACCCAGATGGAGCTGCTTTACGCCAGCAGTGGCGACCTATCCGGCGAATCCCCCACAGGAGACTTCTCCGCCCCTCTGCTTCCCCTCACAGAGCGCCTGGAAGGGCCGGCAGACATGCAGGGTCAAGCGGTTGGTCAAACCCCTGACCGAGAGCCAACTGTCTCTCCATCTGCACTCTCCGCCCGGCCAGCTGGCATGTAAGCGTTCCGGGCGAATTTCTCGGCGGCAGAGAAGCATCTCAGGAGTTCTGTCCTGATATGATAACTTATCATTCGAGGCACCCGGAAATCCATCAGCATCAGACTCATAGCACTTCGGCTGTATTTATAGCTCCGGATCCAGGTCGCCCACAGGCGCCGAGAGGAAGCAACTGGAGCGCTCGCCCCTCAGCCGAAGGAGGATGCAGGAAAGGGGACCAACGGCGACGCACATCCCAGCGCCGACGCACATCCCAGCGCCGACGCACATCCCAGCGCCGACGCACACGCTCCCAGTCAGCACAGCGGAGGCCAAAACCAAATGCAGTGACTACAAAACGCTGTGAGTGAAAAGTCATGCGGTTCAGTACAATAGCGATGGTTTTTGCTTTTAATCACACGAGCAGCAGGGGCCCGAAGGCTAGTAGTCAGTGTTGTCTGCTCCATCTGTCCGGACTGAAATATTGAAATGTTTTGACAATTATCACAAGGGTTGCCATGCAGTTTGCTACAGATTTCCGTGCTACACAAAAGAATGAATGTGAAGTGATTTGATTCTTCTGTGACCCCTGTGGCCTCCAGAGCTCACAGCAGCTCAAAGTCTTCACGTGTCTGGCGAAATATTTCTACATTCACAAGAACATATTGTACAGTCACGCACGTCCCCCGCAGGATGAATCCTCACGACTCTGGTGTTGCCATGGCACCTACATGTTGACATTTCGGCTTTTTGTGCCATTTACATTTTAAAAACTTAGTTAGTTATATAGTTAGTTAGAATTGTTACCAGCAAAACTAACAACATTCCACTGAGTTTAAGCTCTGGCAGGCATTCGCAACTCCAGATTCCTGAACATTCTCAAAAACTCACGTACTCTACTTGGCCTTTGGTCTCCAGTAACACTCGTGGCAATCATTCATTCAATCATTGGTTCTCAATTTTTGATTTTGTTTTGTCTTCTATTGTTATTATTGTGTGTAGTGGCAATTAGCAACTAAACCTTATAAACCCACGGACATCAGAATATTAGGCAACATTGGAATTGTGAGCATGTTGGCGCGCTGACATTAGCATTTAGCTGATTTCTAAGATTTCACCCAGTCTTTGCAACTCTTTAAGCACTGTGATATTAGACGTTATTGACATCAGATGTTATCTTGTCTTCCAGGTTGGACGAGTCACCCGTATTTGAAGGCCATCGGTAATACTTGCTCAACACTTTTAATTCATGTGTAGGGTGCTATAAGGCTGCTTCAACCTTTTTTTTATTATTATCTGTCAACATCGGCCGCAGTATAAAGAAGTGGTCAGTCAATTAAAACTAAATCCACCACTTTTGCTGTGTCATGTGTATTCCAGAGGTGTAATCAACCCTGTGACGGCCCCCAAGAACAGCCGAGGGGCCAAACTTCAATGCGTATATGTAGCAGAGGGCCACACCAAGCCTGTTCTCTGTGTGGACGCCACTGACGATCTGCTCTTTACCGGGTCAAAAGGTTGAAAACATAGAAATTTCTTAAAACCGCAGGATCATTGATGGCTTTTTTTTTTTTTTTTTTTTAAATTACAGGTGCATTGTTTACTCTGCTTTGTGTATGTTCTCAGACCGAACATGTAAGGTGTGGAACCTGGTGACCGGTCAGGAGATCATGTCCCTTGCAGATCATCCCAGCAGTGTTGTCTCAGTCAGGTGCGAGCAAATTGTTCCAAAAGTATTGTTTTGCAGTCGACAGTATTTGCATTTATGGTTTCGATTAATTCCTTTAACTGGTCTCCCCGTTTTGTTATGTTTCAGGTATACTTCCAGCCTCGTCTTCACGGTTTCCACTGCTTACATCAAAGTCTGGGACATCCGAGATTTTGCCAAGTGTATACGCACCCTCACGTAAGCTCACACTCCTGCTGACAACATCTTTGGCAGCTTAATGCGAAAGCACAACGCCGCCATCTATTGTGTATTTTTTTGGTTTTTTTTGTGGACGCTAGGTCGTCCGGCCAAGTGGGTTCAGGGGACACCTGCTCCTCAGTCAGGAGTTTAACCATCCCACCCGGCGAGAGTCAGATCAACCAGATCGCAATCAACCCCTCCGGCTCCTTCTTGTATGCTGCTGCCAGCAATGCTGTTCGCATGTGGGACCTCCGCAAGTGAGTTCCGGCACAGAAGTTTTAGTCGTACAAACCATTTATCAGAGTCAGTTCCTTAGTTGGCTAAAATAAGAGCTTGTTAAAATTGTTTTTTTTTTGGTCTTGCTCTTGTTTAGGTTTGTGTCCACAGGAAAGCTGACTGGCCATTTGGGACCTGTTACATGTCTGACTGTTGATAAGCTGGGTAACGGACAGGACCTGGTGCTGACTGGATCCAAAGATCGTCATATTAAAGTAAGAGACACACACACACGTGGTGGCGTTGTCAATTTCAGGGTGACTCAAGTGCATCATTGATATCCTTCTGTAAGAGCCAAATTTTTGACCGTCCTGACTTTTTTTTTTTTTTTAACGTTTCTGCGGTAAATGCTGAAAAAGAAGACTTATCCCGCACGCTTCTGATTTTACAAGTTGCCAGGCTGACTTCACAGTGTGGTACAAAAGAGCTTTGAACCAAGCGGAGCGCCGCTGCCCCTTCTGTTTCCAGATGTATGAGGTGGCAGAGGGGACTCAAGGTAGCATCAGCTCCTGCCACACGTTTGACCCCTCCCATCAAGACAGCGTGGAGTCCCTGGCTGTGCGTGGGGACGTTTTCTACAGTGGCTCCAGAGATTACTACATCAAAAAATGGGACCTAGCCAATAAACAGTCTCTACAGGTAGGCTGGTACCTTTCGAGCTAAATGAGAAAACTTGCTGAAACCCCCAAAAAAAACCAAAAAAATCTGGAATGTGTTATTAATCAAGCTTGTCTTCTGCACTAATTAACCCCTGGCCTTTGTTTCATGTACCAGTCGGTCCGTGCCCAGGCAGATTGGGTAAGTGCTCTGGGCATGGTGCCAGGCTCTCCGGTGCTGCTTAGTGGATGCAGAGGAGGGCTTCTGCGCCTCTGGCACGCCGACTCTCTCGCAGCCCTCGGCGAGGTTCGGGGACACGACAGTCCCATTAACGGACTGGCCACCAACAGCAGCCAGCTGTTCACTGCCTCTGAGTAAGTCACAGACAGGATCATTTCTGCTTTTCACACATGCGTGATCTATTGCTGAAGATTTTTTTTTTTCCCCCCCATATTTCTGGCAGTGACCGCACAGTGAAGATTTGGGAAGCCAAAGGATCTCTGGAGGATGGAGTCCACTGAAAACTGATTCCTGATAATCGGGGGGGCAGTCGACAGGCCTTCACCCAGTCAAAATTAATCATTCCTGAAGTAAATGAAGGCCTTGGTTGGGGAACCCGCAGTGGGTCTTCGACCCGACATTTGCTAGCAGTTTATCACTTATTCTCCACAGGGACCAGTTTTAGGGACTCGTTCAACCAAGCAGAATGGAGGCTCTGATATTTTAGGTCAAGACAGCGCACCGGAAACTGAATGAAGCATTTCAAGCCCACAGAATGACCAAAAAAAAAAAAAAAAAACATATCTGCAAGCTGAAAGGATAAAATGAACACGGATCCTGGGGTCGATGCTATGCGTTCAGCATTCCTCAGTCCAGCACAAGACGGTGTGGACTCATACTACCCACTCAGTGATATTTGTTGCGCCTCCCGCTGGCGCGGTTCTTCGCTTTTGCGCACCAGTTGCACCTCAACAGCGAGGCTGATTGAATATGACGCCGAGACGCGACATTTCCGCATCCTGTTTGTGGATATGTCCACCAGCGACAACTGTGAGTCAATCTGTCCATTAGGTGTGTGAGTGTTTCTTGTCTCTTTCAATGCCCCCCACGTCACTTCAGGTGTGTGTGTGATCGTTGTAATCAAGGACCAAATTACTACCGTTACTGCCAAACCCTTTCAAAGACGCCTCTAAACACAAATAGTGGTACCGATAACAATTTCCCCACTTCAAATTTTTTTTTCCAATGTCGATTCAGCAATCAATCCACTTTAAGAACATCATGCCCGTGAAAAAATGTTATGTCGGTTCAGATATTTGTATCACAGTTGCACAAGGTTTCCACGTGCTGCCTTACAAAAGCAGAGAGCAGTAATTACAACGAAGGTAAGGGAAAATTGTTGTAGGCGACAAACTAGATACCAGGTTAACTGAAGTAAAGGAAAAGCTCAGTATCTACTAATTGTTCATTTTTGCGCACAGTTCCTCTAATTAAATCATCTAAATATCTCCTTTTTTTGGTTAACCACACTGAATGCTACACTGCTGCTATTGAGCGAAACTATGCTAGTTAGCATTCAGCAGAACTGGCGTCGATGTTTCTTATTACCGGATTTAAACGCTGCCTTATTTATGTGACGTAACCAACTAAATTATAACACCAAATTAGTTATACAGGTAACACGAAGGAAAAAGTGAGTAAACTAGCTTTCACTAGATGGCCGTCACTAGCATAGGTAAAGCTGTGGTTTATCTGTTCTGTGGTTTGCTTCTTTATTCACATTTCCACAGCATAACGTTCTGGTAGAAACAGATGTCTAGATATCAGGTCGTGACCTTGCATTAGCCTGTGCGCTCGGCACTGCTGCAGTTTGGCTTTTAAGGGCAGCATTTTATAGCTTTTATAAGAAGCTACATGACCCGGAGTTTATCCCTGAATTAACTTGTTAAAACCCAGAAGTAGAAGAAAGATGATAGACCTGACGTATTTCCACACTCATAACAGTGTTTTTTTTTTCATCATAGTTGAAGCCAAGACATTTTTCCCCCGACATTTTTTTACTTAGGCGTTGTTGTCGTTTCCTCCACTAAATGGAGTTACCGTCCTACCAGCACACCCCAGCCTGCTTTTCTGACCTGCAGCGTAGATTTGCTCACATCCAGATTTCCAAT
>CAAKHG010039459.1:4792-18468 GCA_901007715.1 Dactylopterus volitans | reverse complement strand
GATGAATAGTTTAATTGTAATTTCTATTAATATGCATATTTAATGCTTGAGTGTATTGTATGCCTATATATGTCTATCAGCCATAAGATTACGACCACCGCGTGTCCACCATAGAGTATAATACAACAGCCCTGCAATCAGTTCTCCCTTCAGGAGGAGTTTTATGTTGGATTGTGATTGAATGTGTGTGAGAGAGGTGTTGACATGTTTGAATGATTGTTATTGGGACTGTAGTTTGTGACGCTGTTGTTGGACTGTACTAGGGTACACTGGGAGCGGTCCCTAATATTCTGGTCATCCCACTCCTGTGCGTTACGGTGGAAAAATATTTGATATACCTCCTACAGGGGTCCTTGAGGGTCTTTGTGGGTCTTCAGAGGTGTCCCTAATATTTAGGTTATCCCACTCATATGGGTCCTTGAGGATCTTCAGGGGTCCTGAGAGGTGGCCAAAAACTTTTGGTCATACCATTCGAATGCATTGGGGTGACCAAAATATTAGGGACACCTCTCAGTGTAACCCTGTACAGTTCAATGGCATCACAAGTTACTAATGTAGATCTGCTCATTTTTTCATGACCTTTTTACGATATTTTTGAGAAAATTGAATTTGCTGGGTTCGACATGAGTAGGAAAAAAAATGTATTAAAAGAAGATTGGATTTGGAATTATTCAGTTTATTACTTACTGAATTTAAGTTTCCAATGAAATCACTGATGACGAGGGGATGCTGCTTATTGAGAGTGGGCCCGAATGAGGCATTTAGAGATTCACTCTTGACTGATCCTGGGGAAAATTCTAGATTAATGGTTCACTTTTGTAATAAAAAGGCTTTTGGCGGCAACACTGGAGAAAAGGTGATTTTTCTCAAGAAATCTTTGTTCCTAGAAGAAACAACCGAGCAACAGCGACCCTCCCAAACACTTAAAGTTGAACCGTTTGACTGTCAGACTGAAAGCTTCTGCCCACGCAGGCAGCAGAGGACGACCTCTGACCTCATGTCACTGTGCCCGCCTTAGTCATCAATGAGTCTCTTTTAGACGCGATTCCGAAAAACAAAAACATCAGTCATATCAATTATTAATCAAAAATCTTTGTCACCGGGGGCTTTTTTTTTTTCCTGAAATGGACCTTGAACGCATCCTGATGTCAAACGGCACAGTGACTCACGTAAAAGCCACTGAAGTAGCTCCAGTCTACTGGCTGTTGTTGAGGGGGCGGAGCCTGTCAACATCACCATGGTGACAGTCAGCCCAGCAGCTGGAAACGGCCGGTCTGATTGGACGCCAGCTGCTCCGCCTTCGCTTTCCCCTTCTACAGCAGCCCAGTTTCCCTTTTTTATTCCCGCCTCCCCAAATGTAGCTCCGCCCCCTGCCCGGCTGCTCAGATTTTTTGATCGTCCTGATTCCCACATGATCAATTATCAGTCAATCAATCGTCGAGAACCTGTGAGGCAGCTGTAAGCAGAATTATAACGCCATTTTAAGAATTCAGAAACCCTGTAAACAAACAAACCCCTTCCAAACGCGAGCGGCCAATCCGCGAGCGGCGCCGCCATGCTGGCCATGTGGATTAATGCTCCGGTGAAATCGGGAAATTTATTTTGGCGGTCAGGCTGCTTGTGTCTCAAGTGGGAATAGTCCTTGTTAGATAGGGGGGGCGGAGCTCGCCGTCCATTGCCTCCATCTCCGACTGTAAAGATTGGCGGCGATGGGGCAGTGACTCCGCCCCCTCATGTTTCCGTGCGGTGATAAACTGCAGAAAACCAAAATCGGCAGCCGGCTCGCCAAAGCAAAGACGAGCCGCGGAAAGTGTGCGAGCCACCGGACTCCGGCGGATTCTGGTCCCTAAATCCTCCACAATAAATCCAGCTGGGATTTCGCTGGGCGCCATAGCAACGCTCTTAACTCTCTGACGATGTCATAACAATTCTTTTATTTATTTATTTTTTTCTTCCAAAAAAAAAAAAAAATAACCAAGCATCACAGTTAATCTTCTGACTTTGATGTGGGTCTGCAGAACACCCTGGACGCCTACCCCTGCGGCTCTGACCACACCCCCAGCCCCATGGCCAGCCGCGTCGCCGTGGAGGCCGAGACCATGTTGGACAGCCCGTCGGCCCGGCTCACCGCCGTGGCCGTCAGCGTGAAGGCGGGGCATACCATCGCCTTCCTGGGGGACTCCAAGGGGAACCTGCACAAGGTAACGCGGCTCTCACGGACCTGCACGGACGGCGGTCGGGCGCGATGCCGTCGGCGTTGTTGTCGTTGTCGTTGCTCAACCGCCCGTCATGGTTTTGACTCTCGTTTTCAGTATTGATACGAATAAAAGAAAAAAAACAAACCGGTTACTCGAGCAGGCGCTCATGGAGATTCTCTTACTTCCTCTCACCTGGGAAAGAAAAAACAAAAGAAAAAACAAAAACCCAAACGTTCTCTCTTCTCCTGCCAGCCGGCGAAGCCGCGGCTCAGCGCGAGCAAGCAGAGGCATGCAGGATGAACTCAGCCCTCCAGAAATAATCCCAGGAGCAGAGTCCTTCCCGCCGCCGCCGCTGCTGCTGCCGCCGCGGCTGCTGCTGCCGCTGCTGCTGCCGCCGCGGCTGCTGGGGCTCGTTCCCATCTGGTTGCTCAAGGAAAGGAATTCTTTTGATAGACTGTCCCAGTATATCAGCCTAACTAGTGCAAGATGAGCGCGGGGGCAGCTGGCGGCGGGAGCGCGTCCCCCCCGCCTCCGCCAGGTAAACAAACGCACATGGAGCGCCGATTTATTGGCTCTTTACGTGGGGTCGGTGTGGCTGTTAGGCTGTGAGGGGAAATGAGGGCAGTGAAGAGCGAGGCTTCTGCGGCGGCGGCGGCCCACCTGCCCCGGCCGGTAATGCCAACTTTGGCATCTTGGCCGAACTCGCTGTCAGGAATTTCCCGAGAAAGCCGGCCGGATCATCCGCAGGCTTGTCAGGTCCAGAGTTCACGCAGAGGCTGGTGGACGCCGGTTTGACCCATTTTTTTTGTGGTTTTCTTCCGTTTGTTTGGCTGTTTTCTGCCCACCAGGTGCTGCTCAAGTGTTTTTTTTTCCAAAATCAGGGCAGCTGCCTCATAATCCTGTTCGTGGTGACCCATCATATGTTTCACCAGACTCGTCATGTCCTCATCTTCCATCTGGGCTGTGCTCTGGAAGCTTTGGACTATCAACTTTCGGCTCTCGTTTAGTGAAGCCCGGGGGCCTCATTTATAGCCGTTGCTAATGGTTACAACCCCAGCGGCCTCCTAAAAGCAGCATGTTCCAGCTCCAGCGCAAACGCTCGGCTCCACAAAGATCCAGGGTGTGTCAGGATTCGGGATTCAAGCGTGAATGCTCCTTTCCACCTCAACCACGTTAACTGGCTGGCGGATGGAACTCTGGACCATGTTTGTAGAAATCCAAGAATTCAGATCAGAGCACCAAGTGCTCGTCTAACACCTGCTAGTGTTGGTTGTCACCTAGTTTCTGATGTGTAAAATAGGTTCTGGAGACTCCACCGCGGCTACCTGGTCATGGTCATGGTCATGTTCAGGATTGTTTGGTCCAGGGTTTTGGAAGTGAGTTACTGTTGTCCCGCCATGATGTTTGAGCTTCAGCGGATCCTCGTGCAGTTGTCCACGTGCCCAAATGCGCTGAGTTGCTGCCATTTGATTGGCTGATGAGATATTTACATGAATACTAATAGTGATGTGGCCAGCGAGAGCGCGTCTTTCTAGGCCTTTAGAACCTTTTGGGCGTCGTGCTGTAATTGAATGAGTCATGTTTGTATTTCCACTAGCAAAGTTGAGCTGGCGTTGGTTCGCTGTGGCCTCGAGCACCTTCAGTGGAAGAGTGCTGAGTCATCCTTAGAGGGACGTCCTGAACTAGCGAACGTCAGGCTGACTTGCGTCTTCAATCATGTTGAAGGCTGCTATTCTCGGGACAGCGTGGAAGAGTCTGACTGGGCGGTCGGATCAAACGACAGTCAGACAGTGGTTTGTTTGTGTGTGTGTGTGTTGTTTTTTTTTTTTTGAGGAGGTCTGGTTGAGCACACGGGTCCTGGCAGAGTCTCGTGGGGACCAGCGGTCCTGCGGGTTCAAGCCGAAGCTCGGTCACATGTCACGTCGGGGATGGAGGAAGGCGAGACCAGAAATCCTCAGAGACTGCTGCCTCCAGACTCTGAGCAAATGAAACCCTTTATTACTTATATATATATAAGTGTGTGTGTGTGTGTGTGTGTGTGTGTGTGTGTACGCGCGCGCCATCTTTCAGACTTTGCTGCACTGTCTGCCAATCACATTCGGAACACAAATCAGACGCAGGGTTGCTGTTGCCAGCTTAGCAACTTTGTTCCTACATTTAGCGACTTTTCGGACCCTTGGGAGACATTTTCTAGAAGTACGGCTGGGTCCAGTACCCGCTCACATCCGCATGAACCCGGCTACTCCTGAACGGCGGTTCCACCGGTCCGCGCATCAGTCAGAACCAGTGAAACGGCACATGGCCACAGTTTTTGTCGGCTGATAAACGGCTGAGACCGAAACATGTTTTTTAAGGGTTTGATGGTTGCGGCGGAGCTCCCGCGGGGCAGCGAGGCTTCTGGATATCAGGACTTCTTGCAGATCGTGAGCTGGCCGCCTGCACACACTCGCCCCTTTGTGCAGTCGGCGGCCCGCGGGCTGGGCCCCCACCGCCGCCACGTCCAGCCCCCCCCCCCTCGCACAAGCAGGAGCAGCACAATGGCGGCCATTAACTTATTTTTGCACGGTTGCGTCACAGAGTCCCGGCGAGGCTCCCGCCGCTCATCGCCGTGACTCCGCTCGTGCGCTCTCATCACTGACTGGCGCACACAGAGCGCCTCATTCAGCGGGACGCGGAGCGGCGGGTCACGGCAGCAGACGTGTCAGTGTCAGCGCCGTTAATGGCCGCATTGTCCCTCGCCGTCTCCGGCCTCCACCGGCGGCGGCGCAGCTGCGTCCAGCTGAGAAACACGTACGGTGACACATGATGGAAATACTCGAGAGTGAGCGAGAATTCAAATAAAACAAGACGGGAACTGCGCGTCTGAGCCGGGGTGAACTCCGACCCGAGGAGGAAGCGTCAGCGGGGCTCAGCTGATCGCTATCTGCTCACTCTTGGCTAACATGCGCCCTCTATTGGTGCTCGGGAGCAGATCTGAATGAGCGGAGTCGCCCCGCTGGGAAAGGTCACTGGCGTTTCGTTTACAGCCAGCTGAGGATTCAGGATGAGCGGCCTCACCTCCGGGAGCTGAGCCGACGCTCGTTGTCATGCAGACACTTCGAGGGTCATCAGCCGAATCGTGGCGCCTGTCTGTCTGATCCTCTGTCGCTCCCCACCTCCTCGTCTCACACCTGGCGTCCTGCTCCAAAACCATCTAGCACCCACGTCTTGTTTCATTTTTCATTTCATGTTGTTTTCCTCTGGGCGTTTCTCATTATTATTCCACTGCATGTCAACTATGGTGACCTGAAACCTACTCTGACTTTTCTTTACTGCCACATTGAAGGCAGGACTGTCCATGACCAGGAGCGTGTGAACGCCCAGACGTTCCTTCCTGATGGTTGACCACTGAATGAGCATAATCCCGGTTTTTATTCCGAAGGTGTTCCATGATGCTCGGAGCTCCATGAGATTGTTTATTTTCCACCTCAGATTCTGAGTCAAGGAGGCTTCTCTCATTTCCGGGCAGCACCTTTCCTCGTTTGCCCTCCCAGAAACCACCGCTGCTCCTCTCATAGGATGTCTGACTCGGCTCACGCAGCCACCAAATCCTGATCGGGTTCTGGTCTGGAATCTGCTGCTCTGCGTGCCGCGGCAAAGGTCGTTTGGAGAGGCGTGCCCCCTGCCAACGTGGACCCCCGAGTCCAGAATTTGCAAAGCATAAGAGTTGTTTTGGGGGTCGCTTCTTTGGACGAAGGCTGTTCTCACATTTCAGGCGTCCCCCAACCCGTCCAACATTCAACCTTTCATTTCTGGATCCCGCAATTCCATCTGAATTTTCCCCAATGTCGGGAATCATAACGCCGCCATGGAGCTGCCATCGTGCACAGGGACATCGTCACCCTCCAAAGAGGACAAGGACCATTCGGGTTTTCCAAACCTCACTTTCTTTCCTGGCTGAAATGATGTCGCTCAGTAGGGACCCCCACGTTTGGAGCCACCTTGAAACCCCCCTGGTACAAAGCTGTCGGTGCCGTCTTCTCTTCATTGGATCTGAACCGCGTCAGACTGAAAGGGCCATTTTGGCACCGTAGTTCATGTCCACCTCCGTGGCCGTCAACATCGTGTGCCATGACATGAGTCACCGTGGTCACTCGGTACACTGAGTTGATGTGGTACTTTCCATTGCCCCGTCATGCGTGTAGATTTTTGGCCGGGACGCCGGCCCGGGTCAACATGGCGTGCGGTGACGGCAGCCGCTAAATGAGATTAGGCTTGCGTCCGAGACACAGCAGCCAGTGTGAGCTCTGCACCTCCAGCAGTGTGATGAAGATGCACCGCTGACCCGTCGAGATTCCATCTCTCTGTTTGTTTTGTTGAGCTCAGCGCTGAGGAAGAAGAAAGGGCCGTTTGTGCCGCAGCCATGGAGGGCGTTTTATTCTATGTTTCGCCGCCACAGGAAGCTCCTGTTTTCATCGTGTGTGTTTCCTTTGTGTGTTTTATAACAATTAAAGCTGATCTTTCAGCAGCTTTCTGTCATTAGCACGTGCAAATCAATGATTGATTAACTCCCTTCCAGGTCAGGGTGCCTCCATTCCTGCTTTTCCTTTGTGTCTAACTCCAAGTAAACACCCACATCCCCAGTACATGGTCAGTTCATCCAGAGTCCCTAGAAAGTTGTGGAGAGAGTTTTCAGAGATCGAGCGACCCAGAAACACCGCGCTCCGGGTGTGTCTGCGGGATGGAAGCACCGTGCTTTTATTTTGTAGACACCGATCTCACCTTCTGATGGAGATGTTCTTTGAGTCTGTGGAGCGTCACGTGGCATCCGGAGGAGGAGCACAGCGTCCACATTCCCTTCCCTAGATTCAGCGTCTGAGAGGAGCTTCCCACCGTCACCTGTTTCCTTGGGCCTGCTTCTAATCGAGTTCTCCTCCGTTAAAGGGTGTTTTTCCTCACTGTTGTCACCCAGTTCTCAACTCCCGTCGCCATACAAATAAAACCCCTCCCACTGTCTGGATGTCAGAGTCACAGGTAACTCTGAGGGCAACAACCTCAGGGAACTCTGGGTTTTTTTGGGGGATTTCTACCTCTTTCCCTCGACCAAGTGGCACCGGTGTCTAAAATATTTGAGCCACTCTGCCGCCTGCTTTTATGAGAAGAAACGTGAAATCCTTCCTGAAGTGGAGGACAGTTATTGAAGGGACAGTCGGCCTTTGAAGAGCTGAGGGATCAAAGCGCGCCGGAGCGCATGGCTGACCTCAAATCCTCCACATACCTGAAGGATCGGATTAGCCCCACATCACGGAGGCATCCCGGCCAGAATCACCTCATCACAGTCAGCTCACACACACACACACACACGCGCGTGCGCACACACTCATTTTCCCATCCTTGCTGCAGCGTTTATTCACACTAAAATACCTCAGTAAAGACGTTAGCTGGATGAGGCTGATGTTCAGGCTCCTGTCACTAACATCTAAAGGCTGATGTGGAGCAGCCGGTCGGGACCCCCCCCTCCCACCACCACCGCCCCCCCGCTCTGACCCACATTACAGCAGCCGGCCCTCCTGATTGGCTCTGACCGTTATCGGCTCCGACTGTCTAGAATTGCTGTCAGACTCCTCGTCTCACCGTCATCTGTTGCACAGACTCTCATGTGGCTTTGATTCCTCCTCTTTATACCTTCTTCATACCTCTATTGATTTGTGGCCCTTCGTTTTTTGGGTTTTTTTGGACACCTCTCAAAGGTTTTCATTGTACGTGCAGTTGTTCCACGCATGGAAATGTGCATTAAAGCTCTTATTAAATGTGCAAAGTAAAGATGAGAACTTCCCGGCCTCGACTGAAGCGACTGTTGATGTTCCTCAGGTGTTCCTGGGGCCAAACGGCGAGGTGGAGGAGTACTCCATCATCTCCATCCAGGCGAACGCCGCCATCAGTTCAGACCTCATCCTGGACCAGAAAGAGGAGCATCTCTTCATCATGACTCATAACATGGTGAACACACACACACACAACCAAAACACGCACACACACACACACTTCCTCTCTTGTAGCCATAAAGCTTAAGATGAATCATTTGGAGCCTTTTGTTTCCGTTTCACTTCTCCTCCTCCCACTGCGCCGGATTATTCTAATAACCGTATTTCCATTTTGCGTCGTCCCCGAGGGGAAATTAGGCCACCGTTTCTTTTTCCGTCCGGTTTCTGAGAGCTTTGCGTGGATGTGGTCCGCATGGCTGAACACGTCTGTGCTGTTGCGCTTGCAGCTGCAGAAGAGGCCGGTGGCCGAATGCCAGCAGCACTCGGACTGCCACTCCTGCCTGCTGGCCCACGACCCCTACTGTGGCTGGTGCGTCCTGGAGGGAAGGTGAGACTCCGCCCCCCCGCGCGCCCCGACGTGGCCAAACCCCTCGCCAAGTGGGTCATTAACAAACCGCGAGAAACGGCATTTCTCTCAAAAAAAAGGTGTGAACGGTGAAGCGAATGCTCAAGGAGAACTGCGCTAGTTTAGCATGGACTCAGAGAGTTAGAAAACTGATGCGTCTGTTACCCACAATGCAACATGACAGCAGCCAGAAGGTGCGGTTGGAGAATCTGGAGGGTGGAGGTGGCAAACCTAGCTGTTTTTCACGTCGCATGAAAGGTAACGGCTAACTAGCTTCAGCTTGGGTCGCGCCTTCGCTGTCAGCCGGTGGCATCAGTTCACTAGAAATCAACAGTTTCAGCAAATGTGGCAGACTTTTTTTCAACTATCTCCAGTATCTAACACGCTGTCACCTACTCGACGTATCCCGGTTGCTACGAACGTCTACTGCAAGGCCTCCAACTTTGCATGAGATGTTTTAGCCGGTGGCGTCATGGTAACCTCGTCTGGACAAGATGTTGGAGTCTAGATGTTTGTTCCCAAAATTCCACTGAAACTGGCTTCCCTTCAAAGACCCCCCAGCCCCCCACCCCGCTGCAGAGACGGCCATCTCTGTCCAATAGAAGATCTCTGTTTATGCTAGAAGCAGCTAACCTAGCTTGAGACAAATATGCTTTTGGAGAGATTTTTTTACTAAAACACCTGATGAAAGATGACCACGCCTCCTTCCCATCTGTGTCTCCGCCCCTTTCCTCCCGCCACCATCTGGATCCCCTAATATTGGACATTATGTGAAACGGTAAACGTGTATATGAACTCGACAGCTCCTCAAAAGTGAAACGAAAGGATCTCCACCCCCCCCCCCTGCTGGCTGGCTGCAGTATGCAGTAGATAAACCCCGCCTCCTCCTTGTTAGTGGGTGGGACTATCATGTTTTCTGTCACTCCAGGAAGTTTTTATCACACTGTTGTTATTTGATAATATAAAAAAGGTGATAATAAAGGTGGCGTGTAGCCGGCGATGGATGCAGGCGCTAACCCTGCCGCCTCGGCGTTGCCCCCGCAGGTGTGTTCTGCAGTCCGAGTGCAGGCGGGGGAAGCAGCCTGGCCAGTGGCTGTGGAGCTTCGACATGGAGCAGCAGTGTCTGGCGATCCAGGACCTCCACCCCTACAACGTCAGCAGGGAGGAGAGCCGGACGGTGAGTCTGCGGCCGACCACTCAAGTATCGGCGCCGGCAGAAAGCTCAGGGTGCCGGTGGATGACCAGACGATGCGACTGCGAATAATTCGTCCGAGATGGGATAGCAAAGCTGTCCTGCGCTCTGCTAGCATGTGGAACTAGCGGTGGGCAGCCATGTTCTCCCACCCCCCACATGAGCGCACCTTTGGCTGAGCAGGGAGTTCCTCCGTTATTTCACACCTGTTTTTGATCCCTAAAATGAAAAGTGCACTCGACTCGAGATGAGGCTTTTCTTTCGAATGTGCGTAACGTAAATGTAGATGTCGCCCTCTGCTGGAATCGAAGCTAAATCGCGGCACAGACTCATTTCGCGTGTGATTGTTTAACGTATCGCTGCCTTTGACTGTTTTGGGGTTCATTTTTTTTCACTGTGGGCCAGAAAGGGGGCGGGCGCCGGGCCAGTTCTGGCCCTCGGGCCTTATTTTGTCCACAGCTGAGACAAAAAAAAAAATCAGATCTGCGGGAAGTGCTAGCGTTCACTCGCGGCGTGCTGAGATATGCAGACTCCCAATGTCAATCCAAGTCCGCGGGCACAGAAGAAGCAGAAGCCGCCATCTTTGAACTTCCGCTTTCGCCACTTTTATGTATTTTCGATCGTATGGTGAAAATCAGCCATTAGCATCCATTAGCATTAGCCATTAGCATGGTTTTTGGGGGGCGTTTGATGCTGTGGCGCCTGACGTAGCGCTTCCTGTTATCCGTCCTCAGGTGTCCCTGTCGGTGCCAGGCCTCCCCCTGCTGGACAAAGGCGAGTCCTACTCCTGCTTCTTCCAGCACAGCCGCAGCCCCGCCGCCGTCACCGAATCCGGCGTCACCTGCCACTCGCCAGACGCCAGCCAGGTTCCCATGGTGCCGCCGGGGCAGGGTCAGTCTTCGAGAATGTGAAAATCTTTGCCACTCCAAAGCTCAGAGAACCTGAATGCAGCCTTTTATTCAGCTGAAGGTTAAAAAAACAAATTCTTTGTTGTGGTGGGAAACCGTAATTCTGTTGTTTTGTTGTTGTTGTTTTTTAAAAAATTTTGGGCTCCAGGCTTTATGATTGAAGGATTTAGTTCAATCAATGTTTCTATGAATTTAATCTGACCCAATCTATTTTATCTAAGCCAGCTTAGAGTGCCGGCAGTAATCTGTGCAGCTCCATCTGAGTCGCAGCTTTGGGTTTTCTTGGACTGCTGATGGGCCGGGATGCTGACAGCAGCGTGTTTGCCGCTCGCAGTCGCCGGCGTCGATAAGAGAGGATTAAACAAAAGTGGAAGTCTCTCTCTCTCTCACACACACACACGCACGCACGCACGCACGCACGCACGCACGCACACACGCAGTGGTTGCCTTTGCCTGCATTCCTGACAGTTGTTGTAGTTCTTGTGGACACACACACACACACACACACACACACACACACACACGATGCCTTTAAGGACCAATGTTGTGGATTACCGGCGTTTGGAGGTCGTCAGTGGTGGTGTTGACTCCGTTAGAGGCGGAGCTTAAAGCAGCCATCTGAGATCCGGCGGGCAGCTGACGGTCGTCTGTTTGACGTGAACTCTGACTGGGGCTCAAGTCTCGGCCCCACTAAAGAGCCGGGTGGTTTTAGGTCTTTGCTGTGACCCGGATCTACATGGAATGTAGGAAACTGACAACATGATCAGCGCCGCCGCCGCCGCCGCTGCTGCTGCCGCCGGCCTCGACACCAGTAACTTCACTCAGGAAGTGAACGGAACCGTGGAACTGCTGACTGGCGTAACTACGCTAAGAGTTAAGAGAGTCGCGGTTCAGCCACCATCAGGACCCGACTTGGTGGATGATGGTAGAATAAGGGATGGCGAGACGTAAATTTCTGATAGTCTTCTTATGATTTAAGGGGCGGGGCCTCCTGACTCATTAGCGTACAGCGTTTCAGGACGATGGCTAGCAAGTGAGCGAGTTGGAGACATGCTTTGCAAGCGACTGCCAGTGACCGAGGACAGAGGTGGGGCCAGCGAGTGAGGCCCACATCGCCCATCATGCCCTACTGGACTTAATATTGTGATAAGTTATCAGCCTTCTCTCCCAGAATGGAACTCTTGCTTGTTGTGTTGTTTCTTTTTATGAAGTAGCTGTGATTCCTGGCTGGTAAAATGTACCTGATACTGTAGGTTGACCACCAATGACAGTGGATCATCAAAGTCAGCAAAGGTGTTTGCGCCGACCTTTGACTGGAGCTGATTCGTGTTTTACTCCCGTGAATAACAGCTGATTTGAAAATCTTAATATCTGCTCTGTGTGGCCATTTTTCTGCCAAAATCGTTTGTGACACACAAATATCGGCCTGTGATATCGGCCGGCCAATAAATCGGTCAGGCCTTATCGACAAAAGTCCTCTCATCCTCACGCCGTCCCGCATCTGCGTTTGTGTTTTCCGTCCGCAGACTTCATCACAGTCACCTTGTCTCTCCGCTTTGGCGACGTCACGGTCACGGCGAGGGACTTCACCTTCTACGACTGCACGGCGGTGAAGCAGCTGTCGGGCAGCACGCCGTGAGTAACCGCTGATTTTTCATCATGGCTGCACCGCCTGCGATCCCTGAGAGACCGTCGCTCTGCGTCGGGTCACTTCCTGGATGATTCTCTCACAACCCCCAGCTCTAGGCTACAATTTCACAAGTCCGCTGTTGTGAAAGCCCTCAAAAATAAACCTTAATATGTCTGTAAAAATATTTTTAGAAAGAACCTAAAAGTTCTAGTAACCTCCAGTCAGCTAATGAGATTAATTAAAACTAGTTTGGGTTTGTATAAATCATCTTTTATTGCCTCCAGACAGCCAATAGACAAGAGGGAAAGTCTTCAGATTTGGCACAAACATCAACTGGAGCTCAAGGATGAACTGGTTAGATATTTGGGAGCCAGAGGTCAAAGGTCACAGCCCTCAGCAAACACGTTTTGGGCCATAACTCTCAGCGTTACACACTGATTACGACAAACTTCCACTCACACGTCTAAAAGGATTTTAAAAAAATGACGTGACATTTTGTATCTACTGTAAAAGGTCAAAGGTCGGTCTGTCATTCTTGTGAATTTTAATGGCACAAATGGCAGTTTAGGTGGTGGTCAAAGGTCAAGGTCACAGTGAGCCCTACAAACACATTTATAGCCTCAACTCTCTGTATCATTCCATAAAATTCCATAAAAATGTTGACAATGATGAAATGTGTCCAAAAGGTCAAAGGTCAAACTTCACTGTGATATTCCCGTGAACGCAGTATTTTGGGAATGTCTGGAGGGAATTTCTTTAGATTTGACAAAAAGCATCAACTTCGGCTGATGCGGTTGGAGTTTGGTGGTCAGGGGTCAAAGGTCAAGGTCATCGTGGCATCCCTACGCATGGATTTGGGCATAAATGTTGACATTCTTTCTAATCCTAATACAAGTAATTCAAAGTCTTCACTGCGAATACGACGGGCGGATGTTAGCTGTAACCTGATTGGTCGGTGGAGGGGCGCGGCGGCGGCAGCGCTGTGGTGCGCTGCCTCCTCCCACGGCCACGCCTCCTCTCACGGCCACGCCTCCTCTCACGGCCGCGCCTCCTCTCACCACCTCCTCCGTGTCTCCCTGCAGTTGCCGCGGTTGCGTTCTGAGCCGCTGGGGCTGCAACTGGTGCGTCCACCAGCACTCGTGCACCCACAAGCCCGCCTGCGGGGAGGGCGTGGTCATCTACAACCAGCACGTAAGTCTGCGCCGGGCGGCGGGAGTCTGGCGGTGGAGTGGGAGGAGTTTGGCGCTGTGGTTTGATTGGGCCTCGTGTGTGTGGACGCACCTCATGTGTTTTAACAGCCAGCGGTAACAGATTTAAGTTCCATGAGTTTGTTTTTATTTCTCACCCTCTGCTCCTCCTCCCATGCCCCGCCCCCCCCC